>JAJHUR010086952.1:0-10276 GCA_027495735.1 Lutjanus campechanus
CATGTACCATCATCCTCATTCTACTGTTAATGAGGAGGTGTAGACGACAGTTTAAACTCCCAAAATACAGTTTTCCACACTTGCTCATGATTGTGATGTCTTGCGTCCTCGTACGCACACAGTCCAGTGTCTCTGTCCCTCCGCTGAGGAGCCTTTGGTGTGTGCTACAGTCAGGAGGAGGTGTGTGAAGTCGTATGTGACCGTGAAGATACTGCACCATCTGTCTGTGAGTTCCCAGGATTCTTAGTGTCATCCGTTTTCGTCACATGACGTCCTCTCTCTTCATTCAAAGAACTGATGAGCTGGAGCACGTCCGGGTGGTGGAAACGACCTGGAAAATAACAATGCCAGTAAGGGCAACTTTCATCAAATTCATTGAAATGTAACTGTTCAATTTCGTCTGTTAACTAACACACACACACACATTTATTTAAAAAAAACAAAGTCTGCACAACATGTCAAAATTAGCCTCAAAATTACTTGAGGCCTAACATGACAACCCATGAAATCTAACTTAATTGTCTGGAAACAATCTATGGTCAGTTGAATTATAGTCACAACTTATTTACAATCAAACTGTTTCAAATATAATAAGAAAACTCCTTAGTTTTATACGTAAGGGTGGTGAAGTTAGTTTAATATTTGATATTCCTCAGTTTTCGCGGCTGTTTTCTTGAAAAGCTCCGACATGTGCCAGGTGGTTTGATGTCAGTAAATTCATAAACGTCATTCAAAACGTTTTTTTTTCCGCAACACACTCTCAGGTGTGAAATATTAAAGAAATGTAAAGGCTGTCCCTCACTATATTGAAAGTGGTTTGAGAAAAAGTTACTGAAGGTTGAAATCAGGGTTCCTTTACCTTTTCCAAGGTCAAATTCAAGCATTTCAAGAATGTACAAGGTGCATTTTCAAGATTTTCCAGCACCTTACACCTGAGGTAAATTAGATTTTTACATACATTCATCCAAAATGATTATTTACCTTCTTCATCACATTAAAAGAGATATTATTGAGCTGTAAACTACCAAAATTATGTTGAGTGATGGATTTATACTGAAGGGTGACAAATTAAAGGAAACAAACACATTTCAAAATGTGTCACCAGTCTGTAAGTAGACTTGGTATCTTTTACAACCTGACTGAGCCGGTATCTGACTTAGTTTGTTTCTTTATCTAAAAGCAAACTATTCAGTCAGGTAGCAATTTATTATGAAAGTAATGCAATTTGCAAGTGTTTTCAAGGATTTCCAGCACCTGTGCAAACCCTGTGAAATGGGTCTTTTTGCACTTTTATGGTGGCCCCTAACTACGCTTATAGTAGTATATAGTAGTATGTGTGAGTGTATATATGTCTGCATCTCCATGAAATGGAGGAGAAGATAGTAACAGGTTGGAGACGTACCGTTGGTGGAGTCGAAGAACTCCTGCAGTCTTCCTGGCGTCCCCTCCAGCTCCTCGTACTCGTGAGCTTGCAGGATCATCTCCAGGAGGTCAAACTGTTTCACCAGCCGGGCCTCCGGGCTGCTCTGAGTCTCATATTCCTGCAGAGAAGAAGACAAACATGTCTGCTGTTAGATTAGTTCAGTCATCATTCAGGATATAGACATCCAGTGTCATCATACCTCCCACAAGCCATAAATCTCCTGTTTGAGTCCGTCCGGCAGAAGACCTGACAAATGTCTCATCGCTTCCTGGGAGAGAGAGAGAGGTGAGGAGGAGGAGAAACTCTTCATCAGGTCATGTGGTTACATCTGAGCAGCAGTCTGAACAGACACTCGCTCGGTTTAACAAATCCAGAAGTGTTAACTGTTGTGTGTGTTTAGATGTAATTTGGTCACTTGCCTCTTCTCGTCTGTGTTTCTCTGCTTTACTGATGTTGTCTGATGGAGCAATATCTCCCACAATGCACTCTGCCATGTCATGAACCAGAGCAAGCTTTATACATCTAAAAACAGTGAAGAAAGATGTAATCACAAGGTAATGTTAGTATTTAAGAGAAGTATTTTCTAACCATTTTGCGAGTAAATATTTGGACTAAGCTGCACAAGAAAAGGTCTGATGAATATTTTGACACTTTGCTTTGCACTTAAGCCCTGTTGCGCTTGTTTTAAAAAGTTGTATTTTACTTGATTTTACGCATTATGCATTGTTAACTTTATTTTTATTAGTATTATTCAGTGGGTCTTGTTCTCTATTTTATGATATGCATTCTTTATCTTATTTTCACTATTAATCACAATCAGAAATACTGAATTGATCCTCCAGGGGAAATTGTTCATGTTACAGATGCTCCCTGTCAAGAATAGAAAAGTATATTGCATAGTACAATTAGAAGAAAATGTAGAAAAAGGTGTGTAAACATGTAGTCTACCAAATAAAAAACACAAAGTTTGGTAAAGTAATAAAGCAAAAATTTAGAAAAACTAAGAAAATGAGAAGGCCGCAACAGCACAGGCAGAGCAAGTGCACTTAATTGGTGGGTTTTATTTGTCTTATTTTACATTATGGCATTCTATCCCTGTTTTTATGCTCATTCTATGTCTATTTTCATGTAAATACAGATTCTATTGTCCTCTCTTTCTATTTTTACCATTATTAAAATAGGAGTTATATTTTCACTTTTATTTTACATTTATAAAATCATTCTATCCATGTTTGTAAGTCCATTCTTTGTTGTTTTTATGTGAGGGACTTGTACTTTTGTTGTAAAACTGCTAAATCTATTGTATTATTATTATTTAAATAAGACTGAAATGAAACAGTGGGGACGAGCTGCTGTTTGGTGGTCAAACTGACAACAGTGGAATTTATACTGAAAGTCATGAATGTCAGTTGTCAGTTGACACTATATACTAGATAATAACTGAATTTTCATTTTTGGTGAACTACTCCTTTTTTATCTTGAAAAGTGGCTTCTTGGTCTGTGTGAGCTGTGTGAGTGAAGTACCTGTCCTTGTCCACTGTGGGATCAGTGATGGTCAGGGACATCATGGCCATGCGATACATGTGGTCAGACACACTCTCTGGTTTCTTCACGTTCTTGTACACCCAGCCGGTCCGCGGGACCCTCTGCAGGTAACATCAACACACAACGTAATCACTTTCATTGTTGATTAATCTGTCAGTTAGTTTCTCAATGAATAGATTGTGACGCCCCTTGCTTTGCCCAAAGACATTCAGTTTACTGTCAGAGGACAGAGGAGTAAAGAAACCACAAAATATTCATATTAAAAAGCTGGAATCAGAGAATTTTGACATATTTGTCTTTTAAAAAAATAATCAAAACAATGAATCAGTTATTAATACAGTTTGTAATTGTTACAGCTCTAATACAGATTAATCACTAATACAAATATTTCAACCAAAATATTAGGGAAACACTGCCACTGGACAAATATAATAATATATCTGTCCAGTGACAGTAATATATATAAAATCATAAACAACTCTGGCGTTTAATTTTACACCTAAGTTACTAACATTATTAGTGATGTTAATTATCAGTAATGTGTAATTTAAAATCACTGCACAGAGCCAATACAGACTACTGGAATGTAGTATGTATAAAGGACACAAATTAATAATAAGGCATTTTAGCTCATTTAAACAATGAGTACAACGGGGAACACGCAAGAAACCAGTGGTTATTGATCAATTATTCAGTTCAGTTGACAGCAAACCATGTGAAAAAACTAATTGAGATGACCATCTACAGATTACAGATCTACAGGACACCAAGTCCCAGATCCAGAGAATCCATCTCTAGGTAAATCTATATTTCATTCTTGGTCAAGGACAACATCGGCAGAAAAGTAGCCTGAGTTTGGGGAGAAATCTTACTTTCAGCTGTCCTATAAGTTTCATAAATTGTAGCATATTGCTCATGCCGGCTGCTGTCGCCATGGTGGCCGCCATTACTGTCCGCTGACCCGGATACAGAAAACGATGCTTGCTGGTGTAGTAGCTCCAGTATTCGCTAGGTGGAGACATAAACAACATAACGAGCCAGAGTGAAACGAGACATGAACATTACATCTACATCCTCTGCCTGGTCATTTTTAATGCTTCCCTAGAGTCATATTATTGTTGATATTATTTTATCCTCACTTTTGTCACGACAATGGAAATCATATGTTAAAACTACAGGAATTTTAAAAAAATACTGTAGATGTCACTAATGCAACAAGGGACGTTGTAAAAGCAGCGAAGAAGAAGCAGTTGAACCCGGAAGTGAGAGAAGCGGGAGATTGGAAAACGTAAACAAACTTTTTGTTGGCGTGAACTTTAGTTTTACACTGAACATTTGACAAAATGCTGAAAAAGGCGCCCAACTTGAAAAATACAATTAAAAGGAAAATGAAGAGTAACATAAACGTGAGGCCGGCGGCAGAGGCGATGGTAGGTAGCCGACGAGCTAGCGTTACTACTGATTTTCACTGTTGTTGGCTTTGTTTGTGGCTAACGTTAACTAGCATAACTTACACATAAACCGATAAATCAGCAAATGGATTTCCTCTAATTTTCTCAGATCGAACTCCTAACACTGCTGTTTTTGAGAAGTCTGGCTGAGGAGGCGAAAGCCAAAGCTATTGAAGAAAAGTCTGCAACGATCAGAGCTCAACATCTCAGAGCAGTCACGAAGGTTAGTTCAAATCATGGATTTTTCAAACGACTGTCTGTCTTAACGTGGCAACACTATTCAAACATGCCATTTAACGCTTAACCCTTACCATATTGTCTCAAATGTGCTAAAACAACCAAAGTACTAATAAACAGACTGCAAACTGTAGTTATGAGTTATTTCTATATTACATGATAATAATGATGATGATGATAATTAAAATAATAATATTATCAATAATAATAATAATATCATTATCATCATTAGGTTATTATTATTAGCATCATAACATCCTATTAGAGCTACAAGTATTATTTTCGTTGTTGACTAATCTGAAAATTAATTACCTGCTTAATCGTTTTGTCTATAAAATGTCGAAAAAGTCTGAACAATATGATGAAAAATCATATTGTGATTATTTTGACAGATATTGCAGTATGAGTCAACAGTTTTAGTGTGAATTAGGGCTGAACAATTCATCTAAATATAATCACGATCGTAATATGGACAAATGCAATACCCAAATCTGTTTTTTGTTTTTCTCTTCTTTTTTATTTTTTTATTTTTTTATTTTTTAATAATGGTGAAAAGTGTCATCATATAAATATGATATGATGTACTGAATGTATATGAATATATATGAAGCACTGTGGTGATGCCCCGGCTTACTAATCATATTGTCCAGATGCAACGTAATGAACATGCTTGTTTAGTACAGAACCCAGCAAAAATCACACCATAATTTTATTAATTTTTTTCAGTAAAAAATTAAAGTCTCAAAAAAACATGACCTATTTTGGAGGGGGGTTTTATGCATATCGATCAGCCCTAGTGGGAATGGAAATTTCATTTTATAATTTGCATGTTCCCTCACATCTGTATAATATTATTTGTAGGCCAGCATCTGTGCAGCACCACAATGCTTTAATTATCATTTCAGCAATTTGGATATCGTACTTTGCCACATTGCGATTTTTATTAATTGTTCAGCCCTTTCAGAAATTATTTTTAAAAATGTCCATTACCACTTCCCTGAACCCAAAATGATGTCTTATGATGTTTGCTTTTTTTCTGTCCAACAGTCCAAAACCTAAAGAGATTCCATTTGCTATAGAGGACTAAACAAAAAAACACATTTACAATTGAAAGGCTAGAACCACTAATATTTTTGACATTTTGCTTAAGCTGGATTAACAATTCCTCAATTATCAAAAAGGGTGCAGAATAATTTTTTATTGATGGGCTCAACCTCTGATTAGCCCTGAGGAGCATGACACAAAGTTTTTCTGTCCATAAGATTTTCTGATGGCCCATTTTGTAATGTGCCATCTAATGTGAAGAACTAGCCCCAAGTTTTTAAATACTAATAAGTTGTTGAATCAGTTGTTTGAATCAGTTTTATCGGCACGTTCTTTATAAGGGATGAAATGATTACCAGTTTCGCAGTAAATCACAGTAAAATTCCTGATTAGTATTCTAATTTAAAATTTTAATTATGGTTAAAACTGTGTGTGAGCAGCCCATATAATCTTTTACTTCTGGTGTCTAGTGGTTTTAACTTGCAGGTTTCAAATCACTTTCAAAGTCTGCAGTAATTGGCAAGTTTCTCGCATCCCGATTGGAGTCTGAGTCTAAATGTTTGTTTAAAGGCTGCTGCACCAGAGAGGTTAACTAATTAAAAAAAAACGATTACAAATACATAGAAAGAAATTGAATCAGTAAAGAGCATGTTGTCTGGTTGAACTGCCCAATAAATATCATTAGGATTTTTATTTTTCAATTAAATAAAAGTCTTTCTCATGTCACTTAGTTTTGACAATTACTTTTTATATTTCTAAACAAAATGTTTTTACATTGAATGCATTTTTTAAATTTAATTAAATTTAGACAGTAATTGCAGAAATGAAACATGCACATTTATGCTTTTTAATGCTAGTATTTATATATCTTTAATTGGTATTACAGAGATATTTTTCTTTTTCTCTTTTCTTTCTTAATAGAAAGTGCTGAAAAAGGCGAGAGGATGAAGACAGTGAAGTGCCTCATCGTCACTTTTGTGAACATTTTTTAAATTACTGCAGCAATATTTTTGCTTTTTATATACTTTGTTTTTTTCTGAAATTTAACTTTTTGTGCTTTTATTTTGACCTTTGTGCAAATACATGTCCTGTATCTGTCAAATGTTTTCCTGTCACAAGTTGGGATTAAATTCTTCTGAATCTTAAAATGGCTCTCTGTCCCAAAAACTTATAATGCTAAACATAATAGTTTTTTCTATTAAATTTATAATACAGAGGCTGATTTATAGGTATGTTGAGTGTATTAAGCTTTGATTTCAAAGTTGTGGACAGCTCAGAGTAGTTTAGTACTTCCAGATCTCTTCAGCCCTCGTCTCGCTCTCCTACCATCCGTCACGGTCGGTGTTTTAAGCTGCGTGCTTCATGGCCTCTTCACTGAGCGTGGGCTCAACCTCCTCCCAAATTCCTCACTTCTTCATGCTACATAGATTATCCGCAAGCTGAGATGCTATCCTGCCCGTTCCTTATCACTGCAGGGTTCTTCACAGTGAGACTTTTGCCTTCTCAGGTGTGCGAGTGGTGAAAAGGTCAAAGTTAGATTGTTAAATTGCTCAGTCGTACCTTGAGTCCAACCTTGCTAGCAGGTGGTGACCTAAAAGCTGCTTTTGGTCTGCACTACAGTGGATCATTTCAGAGTACAGTCCAAAAACAGTAGATCAAATGACTTAATACAAAGACACAGAAGCTTCAATGTGTGGATTTTACAACCCCAATTCCAAAAAAGTTGGAACGCTGGAACTGAGGGCACTAATTGCTGAATTCAAAGCAAAATTCTTTCCCTTTTATTTTTTTATGTACAACTTCAGGTGTTCAACAGTCCAGGGTCTCGGTTCTTGCATTTTACACTTCATAATGCACCACACATTCTGGTCTGGACTGCAGGAGGGCCAGTCTAGTACCCAAACTCTTTTACTTCAAAGCCAAGCTGTTTTAGCACATGTCTTGGTGCTGTCTTGCTGAAATAAGTCCCTGTAAAAGATGTCTGGATGGTAGCATATGTTGCTCCAAAACCAGTACATACCTTTCAGCATTACCTGTACCTTCAGATGTGACAGTTACCCATGATACCATGGTCACTAACACAACCCAGGACCATCACACGTGCTGACTTTTGAACTTTCCACTGGAAACAATCTGGATGGTACTTTTCCTCTTTGGTCAGGAGGACACAATGGCCATTTTCAAAAACAATTTGAAATGTGGACTCGTCAGACCACGGCACACTTCTCCAATTTGCGAAACACCATCTCATTCATTCATTCATTCATTGTCCATGACCACTTATCCTTGAGGGTCACGGGGGGGCTGGAGCCTATCCCAGCTGACATTGGGCGAGATGCGGGGTACACCCTGGACAAGTCGCCAGTTCATTTCAGGGCTGACGCATAGAGAGAGACAACCAGTCACTCTCACATTCACACCTATGGGCAATTTAGTTACCAATTAAATTATGCTGCATGTCTGTGGACTGTGGGAGGAAGCCGGAGTACCTGGAGAGAACCCACGCAGACACAAGGAGAACATGCAAACTTCGCAGAGAAAGCCCCCCAGAGCTTAAATTCAGAACAAGTATATATTAAAACAATAAAGTTTATCAGTTTAAACATTAAATATCTTATCTTTGTGCTGTTTTGAGATCGACAAGGATTTGCGAATCATTGCATTCTGTTTTTATATACATGCGGCATCCCCACTTTTTTGGCGATGGGATCATAATACAAAAGTGCAAAAAGTACAACTTGAGTGCATGGATATGAATTTGAGGTGGCTTAACGGTGAGGATGATTACAGGTGTATTGACCATATGGTTTAAATTTGTCACTAACTTTATAGTTGGCTCTCTCTCCTTCACATTATGTCCTCCATCTTTATCATTTTCCTTTTCCCCCTCTTTCTTTTGGCAGTCAAAACATTCCTCGGCCTCCAACGGTTATTTTCCTCAAGAATCTGATCTGGCACCCCAGTGAGTACAGCCATGTCATGTTTATGTTCCTGGTCAGGTTGAGGAGGTGTTACCGGGTTTATGGAACCCCACCCATCTGACCCCTGTACCTCTGGCACCCCTGTCCTGCTGGTCTCTCCTTCATTCTTACATTCTCACCACAGAGCTCTTTTGCATACATCTCACTCTAATGGAGGATAGTCCTTGTTAGCAACAATAGAGTTAAACTTCATACTCTCTGATGCTTTGCGAGCACAATCTAATCTATAAATCTGCTGCATACAGATTGATGGATGATTTTGCTCTGCAGCAGCTGGCCGCACATCCAGAGGCTCCTCTGAGGCCTTATTTTATCATCCTCCTCTTTAGATTTGCTCCCGCTCTGGAGGGATTTGAGAAACGCACTCTTCTTCCTCTGTCAAAATAAAGAAGTAGCCGAGCCGAGCCGAGCCTGTCCGCTGTTTCGTGTTCGCGTCCGAGCACCTGTTGACAATTTAAAGCAGCAGCCCCGTCCAGCTCCTCTCTTTAGCTCTGTCTCCCTCAGATAAATCAGTTCCAGTGTAAAATCGCACTGCAAAGCTCCTGCTGATTCCTCTTTTGACATTTTTCCAGATGAGCCAAGAGAACACGGCAGTCCATTTTGGCAGAGATGTTGTTTTGATAACTTGCTGCGCCTTTCTTAACAAGGAGCACATGGTTTGACAGGTTTAAAGTGTGTCACTGTTTCTGTTCATGTCTTTGCTCTGAGGAGGAGCAGAATTATTTTAGTCTTAGAACAATATGTCAAAAACAGTTCAAAATAAACAAAAGCAACATGAGCAATATTTGGCTTATTAGCAAATCTGTGAATTTTTGATCCTACAGTAAAAGTTTTGACAGGCTCTGAAAGGATTATGAATTGCAGAGGGAGAGTGATTCCAGGAAGGGAAACACTTCAGAGTTCAAATCTGTTTTGGAGAAGCAGTGAAGAGCCACAGAGTTCCCAAAACAGGCGATAATACTCACCAGGGTGCCAAACAACAAATCCTCTGAAAGAGCTTTCATCACCTGCCAGTCTTTTTGTGGGAATCGTAGACCCTCTGTGACAACTCCATGTCTCTAGTTTTGTTTTGTCACTGGAAGGTAGTCAAATCACCCTGTATTTTGTGTTTTTATTCCCTGAATCCAGACTTCCTGGGAAACATAAAGTCCCCTATCATGGCTAAGATTGAACTAAATCTAAGAAATGTGGGTAACATGATAATTGCACATTTTCTGCAGTTTATATACTTTTTAAAATATTCCATCACTTTGACTTCATCCAGCCTGTGTGAGATGTTGAAAAGCTGGTATTGATGTTGATGTGATGAAATCCTTAAAAAACAGTCATGGTGTTTTAAATGGAACCAAATGAGGAGATATTTTGTTGTCATGGTCACACACTCACCCTGTTTGCCATCATGCTGAGCAGAGTGTATGATTTATTATGCAATTTGGGTAAAAGAAGGGTTTGTGTGCTGGTGCAAGACTGTTAGCAGTTCCACCTCCACCAGTTTTGCATGATAAGGCTTTGGCACAAAATGTGTCATCTGAAAAGCAGTTATGATTGACTAAACAATTTGAATTAATTTTTTTTAATCAATCTGCTCAAATAAT
>JAJHUR010086954.1:0-12930 GCA_027495735.1 Lutjanus campechanus
GACACTTTTAAAATGGTACCAGTGCCTGAACAGTGCCTGAGCCGACACTTTTGTAAAAAGCAGCATAAAATGACAGTCATCAACATTACAGAATTGCAAGGAAAATCTGTAACAGTTAAAAGTTTACTTAAGTACATGTACAAAACACAAAAATGTACATAATAAGTTCACATATAAGTAAAACCAAACTGAAACGCACTGTTTAAACGTTTAAGTAACGATATAGCCTCAAAATTATAAAACGATATTTCAAGGAAATGTGCGATAATAATATTTATGACGATATAGTGATTGCAGCTTACAGGCAGCAGCATTTACCTATCAGTGTGAACAAAATGAAGGGCATTTTCCATCCTTCTTTCCCAACGAGCTACTGTCATCGATGACAGTAACTAAACCTCGTAACTCTTCAGGAGCCTGCACAATAATGTCACCTCATAAAATGCACCTCAAAGTTTTACAGCAGCAGTCCAGCAGCAATTTGACCTTCAGTCAAAATGCGAAACACTCACTGATAATAAAAAATAAAATTAAATGCTGTCAAAACTTAAATTACAGTTTTGGGGTTTTTTGGATTACCATCTAATGAGGTAGAATATCGGTGCTGAAACTGGTGCACTGCCTCTAATTTCTTGTGTAAGCATAAAATGACCATGAAACCATGAAATGAGGTGATGTCAGTCAACACCACAGAACCAGCAGCATTTTAGGAAAAGGTCACTATTTATATGCATATTTTTTTATTTCTTTAGTATTGTTATTGTTAATAATAGTTTATTTCTTGAATAAAGTATTGTCCTCTGAGGGGAAAAATCCTCACATTTTTTCAGCTCAGTCTATATAATGACTAAACAGTGCTCAATAATAATGTTTTGTATTTGGCAGCAGGATCATTTACGTCAGTGTCACTCAGTTTACATCACTGAGGATGTTTTGGACCACAGCAGACAGCAAACTGAAAGCACATAATGCAGCAAAGTGACAGACGTTTCATGAAGGAGACGAGCACCTGACAGATATTTTAGTCACAGAACTCTACAGTCACATCAGGATTTATCATCAAAAAAGTTTTGATATCAGTCAGCACTTCACACACGCTCCTCCTCCCTCCCTCCCGCCCCTCTGCTGCCTCTCTCTCCTCCCTTGTAGTTATGATTAATCGGCATAAAGTAATTAAGTGTTTAAAAATACACAAATCGGGGGCGGAGGTTTAGCTCAGTTGGTGGAGCGTCCGCCCTGCGTACTGGGGCTGTTGGTCCTCTGCATCGGCCGCTGGTTCGGCTCCCGCCTTCGGCCCTTTGCTGCGTGTCATCCCCTCTCTCTCTGCCCCATTTCCTGTCCACCCTTCGGCTGCACTATCAAATAGGGGCACAAAATGGCCAAAAAAATAACTTTGAAAAAAAAAATAAAATACACAAATCCGATAAAAAGTTTTTATATCAGATCAGCACATCTGTCCATATTTACGCGCTCTCTCTCTCCCTCCGTCCCTCTCTCTCTCTCTCTTTCTGCTGCTGCCCATTTTACCTAGTTTCAGGTGGAGCTGCAGCTCCATCACTCACTCCTCACATCCATGGCTTTTTAAAAAAAAAATTTCATTTAGCTCTCCCCAAACACAAACTGCTCTAAAATCGAAACAAGTTCAGAGTACGAGCGTCACGGCAGTTTGATGTGTGTCAGGATGCTTTCAGTGCATGTTCCACCATGTAGAACAATGGGTGTACTTCAAAATGTGAGCATCAGATGCCTTTAGTGCGTTTGGGTTGATCAGCACAGGCACGGATATAAACCTGGAGGCCGAGCAGACTGCAATATTGTTTGACTCCTAATACACGCAGTAGGTTTAACATTATTAATTACTAAACTGTGCTCAGTTTAACTGCTTTCTGAGCGTTTTCTTACTGTTAGAGTATTTGAGTGGTCTCAATTAAAACCCTGCATTTAATCGACACGGAAAGTAGTCACCACGTAGATCCCTGATGGTTATAGTGTGTCAGGTAATAATCGCTGCAGGTTCTCAAATTTGTGTGTTATTTAAGTGCTCAAAAAGTGAAAGAGGCCCCAAAGTAAGCTGAGCAGGAAAGGCTAACAATAAGGTTATGTTTGTGCCTGCAATGCCAGCGGCGGTGCAAACGTATCCCTCTCAGAAGCTTTGTAATCCATCTTTGAACTGCACTGTCTTTTTTGGCGACTTGGTCAAATAAATCCATACTGATAAATCCAACACTGAACGTCCTCTGTGATTTTTTAAAATCCATTGTTTTGTCTTGAAAAGTTAATGGCATGTTGGTAGCCTCTGCAGTAGGCATCATGTGACTGCGGTATTGCATTGAAGCGGTTATTATCACAGCCCTGCTGTTCACATTAAAAAGTAATCTACCAAGAACGTGTGCTTGCACTTACTATTTTGTTTTGGACAAAAGTTGAACCAGATCAAACTTTCCTGGATGATGGTGTATATTTCAGCCTGCATCATGATCCCTGCTGTGCAACCACAGTGAGCTGATTGCTCTCACTGAAATGAATAAGGAGGCTGTGTGTTTTTAGGCGGTGCTGATCTTAGTCTCAGCTGAACCTTACCTATAACCTAGCTGTCTAGACATCTTTCGACCCACAAATCACCAAATCAATACTTACTGGGGTCATTACATCAATGTACTTTCTTCGCTTTCAACATCTTGCTGCAGATGTTTCACAATAAAAATCTATTCCAGTGAAAAATAGATGAAGAGAGTTGAGTTCGCGCTAAGACACAGGTTCCTCACCAGAATATTATAAGTGAACATCGAACCAAAGGCTCGTCTAAAAGCAAAGGCCTGGTTGTTTCTTCTGCTAACAGAATAGAAAACTTTCTCATGACTCTGCAAAGAAAACTGCATTTTGTTCAAACAAATGATTCATTGCATCCTAAACAGACCAGGAGTGTTTATCTGAGGGTGTGTTCACGTGTTTGGAGTGTATTCAAGTTCTTGAGTGTTTACTACTTGAGTTTGTTGTGGAAAGTGGGCACCAAGTTGTTCCAGCTCAACTGGCTCCAAATCACAGCGGCTCAGAAGATTTGGGTGTCAATCCTCCTCCAAATGCTGTTTCTCACAATCCAGGATGAGATTCAAACAAACAACAGGAAATAAACACAAAACACAGAGAGTTTATTGGTGTAATAATGCGACGGATGTTTACATCTGATCGCCAGCACTTGGAGAGCGGGGCACAAATCCATTAAAGATCGGGTTTCTAAAAATTCTAATAAACACACTGCTGGTGAATTAGCTCATGTTTTCCCTGTTTGTTTGAGTCTAAACAAAGCAAAAAATCCTGGAAAGTTCATTTTTCCATTTTAGTTCAGGCTGAGTTAAACAAACTGTGATCACGTTTGTATTCTATCTGTGAGATGGAAATTACATAAACTGTTGAGTTAATTGATTTTACACTGGTCTTTATCACGTTTTGACACAAGTATTATGCATAACAGGTTTACAAAACTCAGATCAAACTTACAATCTATGCAGCACTGATGAAATATAGATATATTTTACTGGTTTGTCAGCAATTCAGCTGTAATTTGAGATATTTTGCAACCAGGTCACCATTTTTATTCCCCTTGAAACTGGACCAATTCTGTAAAACATCTTACAGGCATTTAGTGGAATCAACTAATATTTTCTTGTTAATTTAACATAAATATAATACTCTCAAGTTAAGTCTATGAAAAAAAATTCCAGCTTTTTATTTCCAGAACTTAAAAAACATGAGTTATTCTGACTTGAAGCCTTTTGAGTCAAAATAACGTACTGTTGTGAGTTCAGCCAACTCATTAAATCTGCATATTAGCAGACATCCCAGCATGCAATTGATCTTTCGCTAAGTCCCACCCTCCTTAGTTACTGTTGCTAAGTCTACCAAGCTTTCCATTCTCACACTGCATTTATGATAAAAATCATTGTGATAACGGGAGTAATTGTTGAAACACAATGTCTGTGATCCCTTCGAGAAGTTAACAAAAGCAGTTTCTCATTTCTAGCTGAAGACCGTGGACTTTGTCGGCTAAAATAATGACTCACAAGCAGATTTCATGAGTGTAGCTGGATCTCCAGCTGACATTTTAATGTTTCCATCTGACACGTTTTAAGACAAGGACCCCGTTAAAGTGTTTTACATAGCAGCTGTACGCAGCTGTTATGATATAACAAGGCTAAAGCTAGCTTACATCTCAGCAAACATTGGTCGGATGATGAAATATGACAAACAAATCTACATGATAGATGAGAGAAATACACTCATTAATGTAGTAAAAGGAAGCACAGGGACTCGATTAGTGCAGTGGACCAGCTGGACCACAATCGCAGCAGACAGCCGGGATAAGAGCTAAGCTAACCAGATCTTAGACCTGAGACAGCGAGCCAAAGAGAGATGCATTGTCTTTGGCCTGCTTTGATTCTGCACCAGCCCACTTCCTCCACCTCAAACCCCCACAGAACAAATGCAGATGCAGTGGGATCTAACAAGTTTGGCTGGAAGTAAAGTTAGTGCAGCTAGTAAGTTAGTGTTAGTTAGCCGGACATGCTAATGTTAGCAGCTTATGTTAGAGCAGATGAAGACAGAGTTTAATCCATTCACCACACATGTGCTCTTGCATTTCCTGTTTTTTAGAGACAACATCATGCACATCATTTCACCGTGTAGACAAATGGAAAGCTTAACAGCACTAGTTATGGTTGCTAACCTATGATTGGACAGGTACTGTTTGGGGCGGGATTTAGTGAAAGGTCAAGTGTGGTGATTTGACCAACATTTTGTCTCACCTTCATTCAATTACTCACACACATAGATGAACACAGCCTGCCCTGCACGCCATCGTCTGCCCCCACACGCCCCCATACACACCTGGCAGAGATCTGACTCCACACACTCTTCTAGATCGGGACTGTAATCAAAACTTACTTACTTAATATTTTACTTCACTGAAAAATTTCTGACATTTCCGCAAATCAGGCGAAACTGTGGTTGCTGAGAATATTTGGATATTAAATTCATATCACCCGCAGTCGGTGAGTTATGTGTGAAAACAAGTTAATGAGCATCAGCCTTTCCACTCACAAAGTGGCTCTGCTCCGAACTTTAAACTTCTGCCTCCTCCTCACACTTTATTTGTTTGAAATGTTTCAAACTCTCCTACAGTACAGTGAAGGAAAAGATCAATGCAGCTTAATAACAGATGAAAACACTGCGGCAGGAAATAGGAAATTGCTCTTCCTCTTGTGTCCTTGGCCGCTGGCTGTTCCTCGCTTATTTAAGACAATGAGATTTCTCAATTAGGCCATCCAGAGCTGATTATTAATCCGGCAGCCTGATGTGAGTCAGCAGCAGCTTATTAGAACACGTTTCACCACTTCTCTCCTCTCTTCACCTCTACTTTGTTTCTTCCTCCTTCCCTCGTCCCTCCACTTTTTTATCTTTCCTACACTTGTTTGTTTAATCCTGTCTACTCCTCGGTCCTCCTGCTCTAATTCCTCCAACCACTGGTAATTAAAGTCAAAACTGTCTGCATGGCTAGACACAGTGGTGGAAAAAAAAGGGGGTACAAGCTGTATGCAGTTGGGCACCAGCGCACAGGAAGTTGTGATGCACTTTATCATGTTTTTGTCCACTGGAAGGGAACTCTTGAGGCCACCTTAACACATCTCGTCCACTGGAAGGGGCTCTAGTAGGTCATGTTTTGCCCACTGGAAGTCATTCAAAATGGCACTTTATCACATTTTGTCCACTATAGGTCACTCTAGACCAGAGGTCAACCAACTTTCCTATGAATAGAGCCATTTTTGGCTGAGAATGAAAAAAAATCTGTCTGGAACCGCAACAACCAGTCAATTAATAATTAAGAAGATACAAAACATGTTTTTTTTTTTCCTCTTTTTTCTGGTTTTAATTTTTTCTTGTTTTTCTCCTTTTATTTCTCATGTTAAGTTTAGGTTTCCTTATTAAACAATTGGCTCCAACAGACAAAATCCTGTCAAATAAGGCACAATTACTGACATTTTTAATCAGTTAATACATTTTAAATCAGTTAAAGTCTGGTCACTCTAGAGGGCACTTTACCACAATTTGGCCGCCGGAAGGGAACTCTAGAGGGCACTATACCATGTTTGGTCCATCGGAAGGGCACTTTGAACAAAACAAAACAAAAAAATATGTAAACAGGGTCCTCTTGTGGTTAGGATATACTGAGAATCAGGGGAAATTTGGGGAGAAAATGCAGAAGTACTCGGGGATTGCAAACTGCTTAAATAATTCCCTTTTCATCCAAACTTCTTCATTGTTGTTTCTCTTCACATCTGATCCTGACATGTTTAAATATTCAAATTAAATACAGATGAATTTCATTTTGAAAAACAAAAGCCAAAATAATGAGCTTTCACTTTGACATAAACAAGCTTGAGGGGCCGAGCATCCTGAGCAGAGAGAGCAGGAGTGAAATTTCAGAACTGTGTGTCACTTTAAGAAAAGCAGAGCCATAAATCAAGCGAGTGGAGGATATTGGAGAAGCTGACAGCCGCTCATGTAATGGAGAGGAAGTTGGTCCTGCAGGCTGCTCCACAGACAGGGGAAGGGGGTGGAGGAGGAGGAGGAGGAGGAGGAGGTGGTGGAGGTGGGGGGCATTTACAGGGTTCCCATTAATTGGCAGTTTAAGACGTGTTAACAAATTAGAGCGCAGCCTATCACATTAACAACGACTGTGGATGACAAAACTCAGTCAATCAGCATAATGAGCCCTGAGGACATATTGATACTCTGCTGGATCTATTGTACTGTATGCCTGCCAGATTCTGCTCTATTCATATACATTTCAACTAATGAATAACCAAGGCTGTCTGTTAGGACTTGTCCACCAGCAAGCACCTAATTTTGAACCATTCTAAGAATTTCCACCAAAAATAACTTTGGTCAGAACGCCCACGCAGCCAGAACCAAAAAATAATAGCAGGTTTTCCTTGGGAACCAAAGTGGTCGTGTCACGTTCCACAGATTGTTGCTCACTGTGCAACTCCCTTTGTTGATGACGTCCTTGATTGCAATAGTTCTGCTCAAAATGATGGGAATCTTGAACGTGACCGGTTCAACAACCAGAGCTGGAAAAGGGAAAAGTGCAAGAGTATGGATCCAGTGCCTCTGATACATCCCTAACGGGCCATCAACACCAAGAACTTTTACTATAACAATAACTGTAACAACAACGATTTGAACAATAAAGTTCTGTAAACATAAAATACTAATGACCCTATGTTATGCAGAGACAAAAAAAGAAAAGGATATGGGTTCACGAAATTCTTCAAAGATGACAGGAGTTAGGACACCTGACGTCTTATGAAGACAAATATTTTTGACACTTTCATATAAGTTAACATCAATTCAGTGCATCGGTAAAGACCAACTGAACTAAGACCTCATCAGAGACATTTTACCTGACACATTACCTCATGTCTCAGGTAAAATTACTCAAATTTACAGCCGAATATTTTATTATATTAAGCATTTAATAAGTTGCATGTTATACCCTGTACATCCAGGATTTTGATTGGCTGTCAGTGTTTCTACCATTCATCAAATTGTTTTGAAAGTGAGCCACTGTTGTTGTTGTTGTTGTTGTTGTTGTTGTTGTGCCATCCACTTGAGTAAGAACAATTTTAAAACAATATATTAATAGTAACTGTTAGAGCTATTTTTCTTGTTGTGTACAGCCCTCATGAAGGTGATGAAACTTAAATTCTTGTTAAAATATCACATTTTCATTGAGAGGATAATTTACTCGGCCTCTTTTCTTTTTTGAGGTAAACAAAAAATATCTGCTGCCAGGAAAGCAGGCAAACACAAAATGCACTGATCTAAGTGAACTTTTAGTAAAGGCAGAGCCCAAAATAGCCAATGAGAGTCCGCGTTGAAAGCCTGCCTCTCTTTTCTCGTGTAAAGAAAGACACAGCCAATAAAAACAGATTATGAGGACGAGTGGTGCTTTGTATAACCAGTTAAATCCTGAAATTGACAATATGCAGTTTTTATATGTAAAATGAAGCTAGAAAAGGGAAATTATGTACATTTAGATTCCATGCTGTGATTGCTTTTTATATGAACTGCTTTTCCACCATAACTCTTTATTTATGCCTTTACATTCATAAAGCAAAGGTTCAACAAGGGAAAGGTACTATACTGTATATATGCTTCAGCTACTCTGAAGCAGGGATTTATTGTGGTTGCCAAATGGCCTTCTTTAAGAAAACAGTTAGATATACCCTTATAAAAACATGTAAACATTCATTTTCTGTGCTATTGTTACCACACTGGAACTTGGGACTGGGTAAAATGTTCTTCTGAAATGTCAGAGGAAGGCATGTGAAGGTTAACACCTCTGATCTTCCAGCAGATCCTTAACCTGTCTCATTTTAATTCCAAAAGAGCAACATGATAATTGCATATGTGGAGCATTAAGAATTTCATTGCGATGATAAAACACAAAGAAGTCAGACTCTATTATCAATTATTAATTTATGCATGGAGTCTGTGGAAAAAAACAACCAAACAAAGACACAACAATCTTTTTAGGGCCTCATAAACAAAGGAAAAAATAGAGGAAGAAATAAAACAGAAGCAACAACAACAAATCAAGATGATAAAAACTCCACTGAGTTGGACAATAGACTATAAATATGATGAGAAAAGTCATAAAGCAGCAAGAAGATACAGTAAAAAGTGACAAGAAAAATAAAAATGTTTTTCTCAGTGGCTGTTTGTGCTGGTTCTCCCTCAGCGCTGAAGACTCTTGATTAGATTTATTGTCGTTACAAGCCGATGACAGCAGTGTGGGACGGGACAAGCTGTAAAGGATTATTACGCTGTAATGAAATCACATCACAGGTTCTGGTGACTTATCCACCCACCTCCGACTGAAGGAAACCACAGAGGTTCACTGTGGAGGATCAAAGGAGCCTAAGGCAAAATTCATTTCGCTAAATGCTCTGTTGCTTACGGCTCTGCTCGGAATTAAGAAAATGAAAAATTGTTTGAGAAAGCGAGTCTTAATAGCACAGCTGAAGAACAAGTCTCTTAGATGTGATCTCTGGAGAGACGATACATTATCTCACATATTTCTGAATCTGTGCACCAGGATATTAATCTGTAGATATTATAATGTCATAATGGATCATTATAAAAAAGATCACAAGCACAACTCACAGTTAAGGCAGGCGGGTTAAGGACAAAGTATACTGTGTCAAAAAGGTCAACACGTAATTTGCTAATGATGTACAGTATATGACCACTCCCAACATGATGGAGAGCACCAGTGACAGACACACTGTCCCACCTGATCTTCATCATACTGGACCTTTGTTGTCACGTGATTGACACTGGAGCAAACAGGAGCAGTTTGATTAGGCGGAGACGAATCCGGCATCTTGTGAAGGTGGCACTTCGTGTCCGTTACTCTCGGTGTCCGCTGGTTGAGTCTAGAAGGAAATCTTGTGAGATTTTTCGTGGTTTCAGTCAGAATTATCACTCTTGTGAGATCTGGGGTTCCCTTCTAGACACCGTGTCTGATGTTGCTTGTAGCGACAGGCTAAATAATTGGATTGACGGCGTTAAACTGCAGCCCTCAGTAACTCATGACAGTTCCTTTTAGGATGGCGATATTAATGTTATTAAAATTTTACATAGTCGTTAGACGATGGTTGAGACAACAGCCAGAAATGGATTATGGAGAAGAGAAGAAAAGGACCACCTCTGCCACATTTAAATGATGGAGTACGAGGTAATACATATTAAAAAATGTATATGAATTTTACATTTTCATCAGGTATTCAAGATTGTCTTGAACAAAGTCATTTCTGTTAATATTTTTGATCCACTATTACATTTTATGGTCCTCTTTACACTCAGTGAATCTGTAGAGTCTTGGCACGACTGTTGGAGCAGCCGAACTGCACAGATTCTTCCCGACTTCCTGGACATCGCTGTCTAAAGTAACGCTACATAAAATGTAAGTGTAAAAGTAGACAATTGTAAACTTCTTGTGTCGGCTTGCATTCATTCACACCGATACTGTAGGGAGATGTCACCGCAGCAACAGCGGCTCGTTAACCTCTGTTACTTCGCCAGATTCGTCTTCAGGCACCAAAACTTCTCGGCGACAGTGGCGAGGAGGCCCTTTTAACAGGCAGAAAATGTCAAGCAGAATCATAACCTGTGTGGGAAGCCATCTGCCTCGTCAAGTTGGGTCGAGAGAGAAGCAGAAATGGGGAGATGGCAGAGAGAGAGAGGGAATCAGGGGCAAAGTAAGTAAAGAAATAAGTTAAAAAAACTCAACATTGACTTTTGGTTTCAGACAAACAGAGGTCTCCTGGATTAAAGTCTGGGTGTCTTTGACCCATCCAGCTGCCCCGGTCCTCCCCCCTACATGAACTTGTCACTTTTTATACTACATCACCTGACTCCCTCCATTGCTCCCACCATAATTACTATGACCACTAGAGGTCACCACCTAACAATAAACATGAATATGGGTTATAATAAACTGCTTGCACAGATGACCTATACTGTGAAGGTGGGCTGAAAAGTCAGGTTTTTTTGTAAATTCCAGTAATGGTGACTTTGCAGCCATTTCTCCAGCAGTTTGTTGATGCTTCCGTAGTGGGAGACAGTGTTGCTATTGGAAATTCTTGACTTGGAATTACAACACAGAGGATTATGTGAACATTTTTTCCAACTTGGTTGCTTGTAATTGATGTTAAAGTAGCCTTTAAAGGGCGACTCCATCTGCATTCTTCTTTGTTTTGTTTTTTATATGGAAACTTAGCTGTTAGCAAAACACGGTGACATACTGTAGGTTGCAGCTCTGATGCCCTCGCCTTCCTCAACAAGAGGCTAGGATGGGACAGGGGTATTTTTGTAGGAGAGAGATGGGACAGGAACGTGTCACGCTCTACCCTAAACCAAGGGGGTTTCTACACAGCATTGTTGCCATGCAGAAACCGACAACATGGTGCCTTGGTGGAAGAGGACCTGCACCCCCTGTAGATATAAATGGCTCATTCTAAGGTAACAAAACACAACAATTCTTATTTTCAGTGGATTATATACTAATAAAAACATATATTATACTCCATTTCAGAAATATGTTGCAGATAAATCTCTGTAAACATCTCTGTCACACACTTATGAGTAGATCTTTGACTGTAGAGCCAAAATATAAAGTAGATTGTTTAAGATGTGATTGTTTGTGGTGCTTGCATGGTGTTTCAATTTATCATGGCTGCAGGCTCACTTTCAGGTTATTACACTACACTGTTGGTTTTTTTTTTTTAATTTAAAGCCTCAGAGCGGACACAATAACCAGAGAAGCCTGTTTCATCTTCTATCTAGAACACAAGTTGTTCCTAAAGAACATCTTGTGTTGTTTCACTGAGGAAGAAACAACCCAATAATACACTATCATGTAGCTACATTTTAACCTTTTTATTAATGCAGATTAATTAATTATTAATGCACAACTTAAAACTTTTCAAGATAATAAAGCATAAATTATACAGAAGTTTTAAAGTTGGCTCTGTGAGAGGTACTTACAGAGAAGAGCGTTGTTTTTACTTATTGATTTTTTTTATTTTATTTTGACTCCTCTTTTTTTTATTGGAGGCGACACCAGAGTTTCAGGAGGTTCACACCAGCACTTGAACACACTGCTTCAACAACAACAATGAGCTCAGGATAAACTTTTATTACACTTTAATGACTCCTCGGTGGTTCAACTCACCGTAACCTTCCACTCACTGCCTCCGTCTCCTTCAAACTGATATAAAACATGTGTTTCAGCTCTCTGTGAGCGCCGAAGACAGGAAATATTCTCACGGCAGCGGCAGCAGCAGTATATGAGCTCATGTCGTGAGGTTTGTTGGTGGTGCTGATTAATAATTACATGCATGAGTAGCTTTTCCCTGGTTACAGTCATTACTGGATACATGGAACAGCTTCATTTTCTCAGTGTGTGCGCAGAAATAATGTCGGTACATTATATCTACTGTTGTGTACGAGCCCCTGTGTGCAACGTTTTAATTTTTCTCAGTGTGTGCACTGTATGAGTGTGTGTGTGAGAGGGAAAGACAGAGATCCATGCTATCTGTCTTTGAGCGAGTGTTTTAATTACGGCTGCTAATTGAGCTGTTAAGCCAACCTCTGTCTTGATTACACATCTTCTAACTGCTCTCTGGGCAGCCCGGCTGCAGCAACTTTCACGCTGCATGTGCTTTAAAGGCTCAGGTGATGCTGATTTGTCCAGATTGCATCAATGTGGCCAAGATGAAGCTCCTCTAGATGATGAAATATTTAATATTAATAAAGAAATATTAAGAAAGTAATTCATATTAATTGTGAGATGAGATGAGGCAGGGTCCGACCTGGTCTCCCCAAATGGTTTAGTGTGTTGTTTCACCTCATTTAGTCTGTTCTGAGTTGTGCAGAGATGGTGTGTGATTTCAGGCATTTTATCCCACACAGACTAAAATGTCAAATGATGTAATATAAAGAGTCACAAAGTCCTTATGAAGGAAGTGGGGTGGACGGAACAAACATAAGACGTCCACGCAGGAGACCATAAACCAAAATGTTGCCTGTGTTGTCTTATCTTTAGTTGACTAAGTAAAGTACACGTGCTTATGACCGTTTCACATATCACCATGATGACAAAGGTCACCTGACTCTGACAATTACCTGACTTTTGTTACCACACACAAACTAATAAAAATTGCCGGACTAAATAGTCCACTCAATATGTACTCACCTCTATGCTGATGTGAGGATGGGTGAAGGTCTTCAGTTCACAAAACAATCCTGGAGTTTCATGTTTTATGTTATTATTTTTTTTTTTTTTTTTTTTTTTATTTTTTTTTT
>JAJHUR010086955.1:0-10096 GCA_027495735.1 Lutjanus campechanus
CTGATGCCAAAAAATGATTAAGATTCTGCGTTTTAATAAACTGTCGCAGCGCCGTTTCACAGTTTAGGCCTTTGCATATTTATATCCGGGAGTAATGGATTACATGTGATGGGATTACATGGAAAAGAAAGAAATAGTTAACTGTAATCCATGACAGTTAGGGGGGGAAAAGAAGCGTGTAATCAGATTACAGATGCATTTAATAAAAATGGGGAATATTAGCAGCATTACAGTCCCCATTCTGGTCTCATGTGAAACTATAGCTAATTTTATGGTTGCTAATCCATCATTATGGCTTCTAGTGAAAAAATTATTTCAGTGGGGAAACTGCACACATTTTTTGGCTTTTCAATCAATAAATTGTGCACGACAAACAATAGTTGGACAAACTAATAAACCTAACAAACATAAAACATTATCAGGCTGAACAGTTTCACCATATTTTATACTGAGGTTATCCAAAAGTAACTTATGTACAATAATATTACTATAATAAGTAGACTCAACCATCACAATATTAAAAAACAAAGAAAAAGTGCCGACTTGAAAAAATAAAATAATAAATCTAATGTGCACAGTATTTTCTGTTCCTATAAAATTTGTTTTTCTTTTGAAATTAAAGTTCTTCTGTTTCTTTTTTTAATAGAATAAAATAAAAGTAGCTGCCATTAGCTAAGCATGTGCAAAAACATTTACATAAATTGTCTTTGGCAATGAATATTTGAATTATGTACTGTATGTATAACTGCAAAACAAAAGCAAGACAGCAGCCTGTGACAGTCCTTTAATAATAATAAAATAAAATAATTAACCATGTAATGTCACGGTATATTTTGTCACAGTCCTGTACAGTACTGAGACATTCTTTATTACAATATTGCTATATTAACTATATTTATTCAATTGTTTAGGTCTTCTTTTTTGTTTAAAAAATGTCCAAATTCTCTGACTTCAGCTTCTTACATGTGAATATTTTCTGTTTCTTTACTCCTCTCTGACAGTAAACTGAATGTCTTTGGGTTGTGGACAAGATAAGACATTATGTAATTGACTACTTGATTTAACAGGTATTTAGTAACTGTATCAGAATACATTTAAAGTAACCTGATGAGTGCAGGTTTAGCATGTGAATGGTCCTGGTAAAGATGTGAGAATGCTGTTGTTTAAAATTTATAACAGTCCACCATCGGGCCACAAGCTGCACGGTGGTGGAGCCATATTCTGCAACACATGAGGCCTGTCCTCTGATCTGTGTTGGAAAGTGAATTAGTAAGCTCCATTCTAAAGCCGGTGATAGCAATGGGCTGAGAGCAGTGATTTGTTGGCAGTGTATATTACAGCCCACGGTCAGGGAGGGAGGGATCAGAGGAGTGTGTGTGTGTGTATGTGTGTGTGAGGGATAGGACAGGGGGCCTTATCACTCAGTGTTTACTCACAGTAAATTGAGTTGAAATAATAGTCTTTCTCTGAGGCCAAACAATGGAGCAGGCTGCAGGCCGAGGGCCCAGGCTGGTGCAGAGCCGGCCTGCGCCACTTCAAAATGAAAGGCTGAGCCCGGGGCCATGAGGAGGAGGAGGAGGAGGAGGCACGGTGGGAGCGGGGGGCCTTTATGTGGACGGCTACACCAGTCGTGGAGCAGACACCCCTCTGACAGGCACCTGGGTAGGACAACGGGGAGAGAGGAGCGTGGAGCTGGGAGGAAGAGGTGGGGGGTAGAGTGATGAGGCCTCGGGGCTCTGTCATTAGGTTGGTGGTGGAAAGGAAGATGACTGCCCCGAGGACAGAGGAGCGACAGGTCCCTGTGGGACAGCCACCACAACCTCTCACTCCCCTGGGTCTGTGCTGGGACTGGTGGGACGTGTCAGTCTGTTAGCCCCCCCCCCGCTTCAACACACTCTCATAACCTCTGGCTATGGGTGAGCTCCAGGGGACGGTTGCACAAAACACCTGATGTTAAGATTCTCCTTAAACTCTGAGTGAAGGTTTCCTTAAAATAAAATTGCTTGCACAAAACACCCTCAAGTCTTTTTAAGATTTCCTCATAATGTTCACTTAAGTATTTAAGGTTTTCTCCTTATACAGTATTTTACACCTGCCACAAGTGGTTTTTAACTGCTTATGAAATCTTAATTTAACACTGATGCCTCTGTATGACCTACATAAGCAAACAAGACCATCCGCAAGAAGACTGGCTATTTCTGTTTATTCTCCTTCTCCTAATATTCTCCTTGAAGTCAGATGAAATGAGTCTGTGTTTACATTTTGTCACGAAAAGTTGCAGTGAGTTGTCTGTTAGCCAGGTAAAAAGATGCAGGGGGAGATTTTTATTTAGATCATTTTATTTTTCTCATTACATTTTGTGGTTATTATGGTGGAAACACTACCGCTTTTGTCCACAGGGGTCTCCAAATCAACAACATCTGAAAGTTCCTCGTAGTACCTTTAAAGAAGTTAGTTAAAAAAAATAAATGAATAAAATAAAGAAGAAAGTTTTCATATCAGTACATATAGGACAATAGACTGATATGGTGGTAACAGGCTAATATCAAGTCAATCCATATCAGTTGATTAATATATCGATCAAGCTCAGGTATAACAAGCACCAGTGCAAACAAACAGAAAGGAAACTGTAGAATATTACCACAGTAAAAAATGTTTTGCCTTAACTAAGGAAACATTTTAAGGGATTCTCTGCAACACCTTAATTAAATCCCCAGCTTAGGAGAAATTAAGCTTCAAGTGTGATACTTAAGGAGAAAGCTTAAGGTGTTCTGTGCAGCCAACCCCAAGAGTCTAACCTGCAGAGGGTGTGTGTGTGTGTGTGTGTAAGCAGCAGCGAGGCTGAAAGGGAGAGGCGTTAGAGAGCATATCCATGTATTCGCAGACCCTCCTTTGCCATTGTTTGTGCGTGTGTGTGTGCGCTTCAGCTGCAGCTCAGCTCTGCCTCTTCCCCTTCATTTATCATTCTGCAACATAAAGTGCTGCCACAGCATTATAGAAACAGCTGCTTTTTTCAGACGGCCACAGAGAATGGGGCTGCTCGCCGGCACACAAAGACACTCCTGGACCTAAAGAGAGTGTAAAATTGGAGGGTGAATACAAACCTTTTTCCTTGCTGAGAGGGCTGACCACGGGTGTCACTGCGGCGGGAGACATTGTCATCGCGTCTGAAGACAAATAAGCATCCATATCGGCCCAATCATGTGTACAATGAGTGGCAGGGGCACCAGTGAGATTGGCCTTGTTCACGGCCAAATATGCATAACTACAGCTGCTGCTGCATCACACTCTCTGGAGAATTTATATTAACCAGGCCTTATATGTATGACTCATCCAGGCACCTGTATCTCTGTGAGCTTCAACGGCAATTTATTGAGTCCTGAGCCAAAGCAAAGGGAAAACAAACCCCGTCAGTGCTCTGTTAGGGGTCATAATGCAGTCACTAAAGGGCTGCAGCAAGGCCACTGAGTTGACTCGAGGTAAGCGCCGCAGGGCCGTGCAGATACAGTTGGGTTTCTGGGGGCGACCAGACGTGCCGTGCCATGCTTCACCATTCCTCTCTGTGCCTTAAAGGCTCCACGTGCAGAAAAGGGAATTTTGTCGAACCTGTTCTCTTCCAGCTGGAGAGATGAGATTTTACACTCTGTCAACCACATGACAGAGAAATGCTGCGGTGTGTGTGGGTGTGTGTGTGGGAAAGACAGAGGGAAGTAGAACGACAGAGCAGAAAGGGCATCATCAGACAACTTCTCTGCCAGACCACCTGGGGCAAAATGCATGCTTGAATACTTGAAGACATGAACAAAATAGTTTCACAGTAACATTAGCTGCAACGATGGAGAGAGAATTTCCCTCTCAAGATTAAACACACAAACATGCTCATACACAATGCAGGTCGCAGCAAGTCCAGACAATTCATTTATTGTTCTTTTTGGGTTATCTGTACCTTGTGTGGAATGTATATCATAGATAACACTGATGAAATTATCAACAGAAACATTATGTGCTGCAGGTGCTTTTTAAATCCCAAAACTAAGACAAAAACTACACATTTTTCCTCGATTTATTTCAGACATAATAACGATTTGCCCTTGAAACTGTGAGCGTGCATCATCATGCAAATTAAACACACATTTTTGCAAGTAGGATCAGAAATACTTATGTTGACTGTAGATTTTGCAGTAAATTTGTTTAGTATACATACATGTCTACTTTGGCCAGATCTTGTAGTAAAGCAGAAATACTGCAATTTTTTAAATACCACTTGTGTATTTAAATAGCAAAGAAAGTACCCTTAATTCAAAAATATGGTCCCTGTGCATGTTACACCAATATATATTATATCATTGTATTATAATAGAAAATTGTATGTACTGTATACGTCTTAAAAAGTTACTTTAGCTTTACAATCAGAATCAGCTTTATTGGCCAACTTTGTCACATATACAAGAAATGTAAACATTTTTTGGAGTAAAAAGTACGACTGCACCTCTGAATTGTGGTAGATTAGAAGTTCAAAGTGTCATTAAATGGAAAAAAGTCAAGTAGAGCAGTGGTACCTCAAATTTGACTTAGTATGGTATTAAAATAAATGTATTTAGTGACATTCCACCAATAGTCATTTATAGTAAACTAGAGGGGTACAGTAAAATAACCCAATTTTTTTAAAAATATATTTGAGATATAATAATTATTGATCTTGCATCTGTGAGTATGTGTGAATTTATGAATGAAAACCATATTTGTGCAACAAATAAATAACATAAACTCCAAGTAGCAGAAATCATTTTAATCAGGAATTAATATTACTACATTGTTGCAGATTCAATATTAACATAATTAATATAATATAATGTTATATAATGATATAATATTTTAATATAATACTGTCCAGCACTAACCAACATTAGCAACAGTCATGAGGCCTTTTCAAGTCTTTAAGAGGTTTTCAGTATAAAACATTTTATTGAGCTGAAGAAAGTTTTACAGAGTAAACTGCTCTGTTTCATCTCTCGTGAGGGGATTAGGGCTGCGACTAATGATTATTTTCATTATCGATCAATCTGCTTCTAATTTTCACAATGAATAGATCATTGGGTCCATAAAATGTCAAGAAAATGTGAAAAAAAATGCTCATCACAATTCAACAATTCAATCTTCAAATAGTTTCTTTAAGTCCAAACCCCAAAGATTCTTCATTTGCTCTCGTAAATGACAAAAAAAGCAACAAATCCTCACATTTAAGAAGCTGAAACCAGCAAATGTTTGACATTTTTGCTTGAAAAATGACTGAAATGATCCAAAATCTCTGGCAAATAATTTTCTTTTGATAGACTAATCGTGCAGCTTTGGGAGGGAATCTTGTTAAAAACGATTAAAACAATAATTGAGGGTAATATAATGCAATACGTGACCTGCAGTGAACCATTCCTTCAATAAAAATGTATATGAAATTGCCAAAAAGAAATAGCTCTCTTGACATATCTTATAGGCCTATTAAAGAGAATATCAAGTCAACTGCAGTAAATTTAGTTGGATTACTTTTTTAGCAACGTGTCTGTCGTGTCCTGGCAGATCTGTCTTTTAAAACCTCTCTTTTACCTTCATTTCATTGGTTCAGATGTAGCTGAGTGACCCACGGTAGATAAAATGAGGCGCATGTGGTATTTTGTTGAACACAACGTGACTCTTTAATAGAGCTTTACATCATTTCTTTTATTCTTCTGATATAAATTCATCACTTTTATGTTTGACTCCCTCGGCCGGGCTCCCTTAAATCAAACCAATTGGGGGGAAAAAATGCATTAAAAAAAAATAACGATGATGCAGAATGACCTTTTTTTTCTCTCTCTCTCGACCTAAAGATCCCTGGAATTTGTAGGTGGTCTCAATAATGTAGCTGATGGTCTTTAGTGAAACAGCAGGTTTTTGGTTTGCTCTGCGGTGTGTGTGCGCCCCTCTGTCTGTTTGACACATTCCAACACTGCACCCCTCTCCAAGGCTCCTAACTACCAGTCCGTCGCCATGGTTACAGCCATGCATCCATGCCAGCCCTTCACACTCAAAGACATATTTGTTTGGCTAGTGTAGCTACGTTCCTGACAAAAAAACACAGCTTTTTAGCATAACACCTGCTAATCTTGGGATTTAGCTCTTTGAAGAGGATTGCTGATCAGAAATTCAAATATATTATTTGAATGCTAATCTGAATGTTAATCCCTGGCCCCCGGGTCTTAAAGCATCCTGTCTTTCAATAACAATGTTTATTTTTCATTTGCTTTGCCTTTTTTCATTTTCTCTCACCCCCCCGCCCTCCCGCCCCTTATGACGCTCTGTCGTCTATTCCCTCGAGGAGACCAAAGGTGGACTCATCTTTTAAAGTATGTGCCGATGATTTGGATGCTGCTGGATTATTATCGCCTGTTTTGATGTGAATTTAAGTCGACGTTGAAGGTTGCCCTGTGTGAAATGCTTAGTATCGATCTTGCTTAATTGATGCATCCTACCACCGTCTGTCAGACACCACCATCTTCTGGTTTTCAAGATTTCATCTTAGTCGTGCCTAAATTTTTAATTTTTGCTCACTGTTTCTTTAAAACTCTTAGACTCGGTGTATTGGGGCCTGTTTTTGGCTTAAAGCTGCCATCAATTTCCAGTAGACTGTTTAACATGTTTTCCATGCCAAACAGTCATACAAGAGAGCAACACCTATGTAATTTTCCATAAGTTGAGTGAGTCAGGCCTTCAAAATAAGAGCACTCACAAAACAAAACAAAAAAATGTGTCTCTCAGATCTATTTCTCGCCTAATCATCTACACAACTAAGGCATTTTCAAATATTAAACGACTTCTACAGGCCATTGTAGTTTAAAAAATGAGTTATTATTGAGCTGGGGAAGGGAGGCAATACTCTAAGAAAAAAAAATCCCAGAATTAAGTGGTAAATTTATGAGAAAAAAAACTTGGATATTCTCTGAGGCTAAAATTGCAAATTTATTAAAAAATATTACTGGTGACATCAATGGCTTATTCAAATAGTATTTATGGCACAACAGGACACAATACAACAAATCATCACATTAATCAGGCCTCAAGTTGCTCATTATAATTTGGTTAGGTCATGCACTGCAGGCGTGGTACACGCCAAGCGGCGGCGTTTGTGCTATGAGAAGATTGATCCAACCCTGCAAAGTGGAGCGATGTGATTCCGTGACAAAAAAAAAGCACTATTTTCTCATAAATTTGTGACTCTAATCTCAGAGAATTTCATTGATTTTTACTGCAAATACAACTTTATAATCTCTGAGAATATCTTGAGTTTTTTCACGTAAATTTGCCCCTTTAATCTCAGAGAATATCTTTATTTTCTTGTAAAATTTTTGGGTGTTTTCTCATAAATGTACCAGTTTTCTCTCCAACGTGTCGCTTTACTCTTAAAGAATATCAGACTTTATTTTTATCGTAAATTTATGGCCCTATTACACTGTCGTACAATACGCACACACATTTATTCTTTTTTTGCACCATTTTCATTATAGTTCCTGTTTATTTTCCTCTCAGTTTTGTTGCTATTTTCCTAGATGTTATCTGCGTGACTCTGTATCTGTGAAATGAGTGGGAGGCTGATCTGGGCTTCTTTAAATTATGTTTTAATTCGGATAAATAAATGCCCAGAAAAAAAAGGAGAAGATAATGAAAGACAGAACGGACCAAAACATATACATCCTTATAAAAACTACTACTGCTTATTGACTTATGTGAGTAGTTAACGTGGTGTACATTAGCCTGTGATTGCTGACTGTACATCCTCATCCAGTCTGCAGACTCCACCGTGCCTCTGTGGCGCTGACTTTTGTCTTGGTTAAGACGCAGTGACAGAGAATCAAGGGCAGCAGGATCACAAACATGCGAATCCGGATCTTGTGAACAACGTCTAATTCCTGGTTGCCTCACATTCTCTCCCACCCAAACTAATTTTGGGCTTAGACTGAATCTCTGTTAAGTAAACAGAGCCCCCTCATACAACCATTCTCCATCACAATGATCTCCAGATCATCTCTGCCCATTAAAACCTGGGCAAACACTTTACTTCACACCAATATACTAAAGATTGGAGGAAGAGAAGAAGGGCTTTTTTTTTCTTCTTTCAGTCGTTCCCAGATTGTCTCTCTTTCTCCTTTGCTACCTATTAATCCAGTATCTTTCAGCCCTGGTAAACTCCTCAAGATGGACATTGCTTGGTTCAGGGTGGAAAGGGGTCAAGCTCCACTGGCCTCTGCACAGAGCTGTGGAATTTTTCATTAGTGCACAGCTGGGTCACAAGTGGCTCCAAAGCCGTCTTAATATTGTGTAGGCCCACAGATTAGGAGCGGAGAAAAGAAGCCAAAGCGTGATGCTCTCCACCAGACCCTGTCTTTGCATATTTGCAGACTTGTGCTTTAGAACACCTCATATTACTGTTTGTTTTATTTCTTAGACCCAGAACCTCTGGGTCAATAGTAATTATAAAGCCCTCCAATCCAAATGTTGTTTTTTAACCATTCCAGCGCTGAATCTGTAAGATGAGTCCATTTATTTTCTCACTATAAAGAAAGTAAAGTATCTGAGCGTCGCTCGAAGCTTCTCCTGCTTTTTCACATCGTGATTTAATCTAATCTTTGAGGACTTTTTGTTATTTTTTGGACATGAGATCATAATTGTTTTTATTTCACCAAGAGTGATATAAGTATCATGACTTGTACTTAAAGGGATAGTTCACATTTTTTGGAAACAGGGTTGTATAAGGTAAGGTCCATAGTTAGTATATTACTTCCACTAGATAGCGAGTGGCACACCTCCAGTTTGGAGAAGCGGAGAGGACGACCACTGCGGAAGCTAAGCAATGTCCTGCTGTGGACAGGGTCAGCAGCAAAATGTATTGTAGCTACCTAAAAAAAATCAGTATTTAAATCTATGCTATATTTAGAGTATTTTCACCAATTTACCTTGTCATCAGACAGCTTTTTCTGCCTGGAAGCCACTGTTATATGAGCCAAATATCGCTCTCTCCAAACCAACCAAACTCCAAAGGCAAAATCTGTAATTTTTTGCAGAACACAGGAGTTGCTGGTCTACCATGAATTAGTACCTGTCCAGTTAAATTGTTTGCATTATTTTGTGACTTTGGTGAATCCAAACTATCCTTTTAAAACACACAATAACACAAACACAAACAAACTAGTTGATCAAGGTATCGGTAGACCAGCAGCCTCCGGGTTCAGAGAGGTTAAATTATTGATTTTGCTGATGGAGGTTGGTTGGTTTTGAGACAGTAGATTTTGTCTCATATAACAGTGGTTTCCAGGCAGAGAGGGCTCTCTGACTGCATGGTGAAGCAGTGAAAATATTCTAAACATAGTGTATTCTCAGTCTCAGGAATGCAAACACATGCATGGTGAAAAAAGAGAGAGAGCTACCGGAAGATGGAAAAAGTGCAGCAGCATAACATCATAAACCGTATGATGAAAGCCTTTGCTGTAGGTTTAAATTAATAGGAATATTTAATATACTCCTCTTAATTATTATTTTCTAAATTAGAAAAGTAACATAACTGTAGTTCAATTACGTCCTCAGTCTCCAACAATGTCTGCCCCTTAAAACATAGACACTCAGACAGGCTGCCTACATGAGGTCTTACCTATTCTGCATTGTGTCAGTTGTATCTCTGTGTAACTATATGAGATTCCTGATTTTGATCATTTTACAGAACACAGTTTGGATTCACAGACAGTGGGGGGAAAAATACAATAACTATGGATAATTACCTCATACAACCCCACTTCAAAAAAAAATCCAAACTGTCCCTTTAACCCCTGAGTCAATGTCTCATTAAAACATACAAATAAAAAACTAAACCTTGGGTATCTGTGGGCAGTTATAGTCAGCCGTAGCTCTATCCCATGTGATAGCCATTACACTTATTATAGCCATCACTCTCTGTGCTCTCACAGCTCGTTCAGAAGCAGCAATCACTCGCGGTGGTTCGTCGAGCTCTTAATGGTGGGCTTCTGCTCCACCTCACGCAGATTAGCTGAGAAGGGACGGACAGAGACCGGAG
>JAJHUR010086957.1:0-33704 GCA_027495735.1 Lutjanus campechanus
CACCACAAAAGCAGGATGGAGACATTTTGTGTTTGTTTTGTGTGCTATTTTTAACGTTTTATCCGTGGTCACCATTCACTGCCATTGTACTGGATGAGGCTGCTACCCTGTTTTCTGCTGAAACTCCAGGATTGTTTTGTGAACTGAAGATCTGGACCTATCATCACATCGGCATAATGGTGAGTACATACTGAGTAGGTTATCATGGAAAGTGTAGTATCGCTTTAAATATGTCCGACTTCAACACTGACTCCAACTACTGTGTATACATGTATATACTAATTAATTCATTAATATAAATGATATTACCTCTTTGCTGTATAATTGCAGTTTCTATCTTTACGCCGATGACACTGTGTTCTATACCTTTGTTGACTCTATTCATGCGGCCGCTCTAAATCTACAGCTATCATTGAACCTACTCCAAAAACATCTTCATATCTTAAAATTGGTCCTAAACTGTGAAAAGGCAAACTGGGTGTTGTTTTCAAATGCTGAAATACTGACTATGATGCTGTTGAAAACCATTCTGTTAACACTACAACTCCATAACAGAGAAAGTGCAATATTATAAATATATTTTGATTGATGAAAAACCTCCTTTTAAAGTTCATATTTACTTGCTGTCATCAAAGCTGAAGAATGAACGTAGTTTTTAAATAGAAATAAATCTAGTTTTCCTTTATGTACACGAAAAAGTATTGTTGAAGCAGTTTTCCTTTCTGTATTGAATTACAGTTATGTTATTTATGGGGAGGCGGCCAGTTTGAGGCTAAAACCATTGGATGCAGTATATCACTCCACACCGCGAGTCATTACTGGAGTAATTATGGGGCACACACTGCTTACTTTACCAAAGAACTGGCTTGCCTGCTCTGTCAATGAGGAGAGATCAGCAGTTGTATTTATTTATTTATTTAGCCCTTTTACAAAAATTCCTCCCATATTTGTCAGCCCTGCTGTGTTGGAATGTTGTTGCCATTGTACCCGTTCACAGACATGGCTTCATGGCTTTCTGTGCTGGTCCCAAAAATTCCTATAGAGCAAGAAAAATCCGCTTTCTGTTGCTGTGTCCCACATGCCTGGAATTTGCTTCAGAAGAACGTGCAGATGATCTCTGTAATACCACTGAGTACCTATTAATATTGTTAATTTTTTACCATGTTTTAGCCATGTATTCTTCCTTCATTGCCAGCAATCTTTGCGATGATTGTAGTGGTGTGTTTTTCTTATTGTGTCTCTGTAAATGAGGGTTCTCCCTCAGTGTGTTTTCTGAGGATTTAAATAAATAAATAATGATGATGATAATGATCATTATCAGTTTGTCCATCTTGTACTTTCTTTCTCATTCTTTTCTTCACTTTGGAAAGTCTCTAGGTCTTTTTTTGTGTAACTTTTTTGTATGTCTTATGAAACAAACATAACCATTGTTTGCTTTAAATTGGGATTCATGTAGTTATGCACCCTAGACTTTTGACCCTTTGTTTTACTGACCCACCCACCTAAAACTTGTACACTTGTACTGTATATCTTCAAGTTTAAATGTTCCGCACAAGAGTTCAGATTAGAAACTTGATTTGCATTCACATCACACTCAAAGTTCAGTCTGTATATAATTTGACAGTTAAGCCGTGACGTTAGTTTAAAAAGGAAATTGCTGCAACATTTTATGCTGATTTCAACCTGCATGAAGCATTTCAATCGACATAATATCCTTATCACATAGTGCCACAGGGGCAGCTGGTCTGTCTCTCTTCCTCCCGTTTACTGTCCCTCTCTCTTGTCTCACTCCTCCTGCTCCCTCTTTGCATTTTGCACAGTCCATGTTTCTTTTCTATCTTGAACTTTCTCTCTTACTCTTTTTGAGTCCCTCTCTGTCATAATGAAATATGGATTTAACCAACAGCTTATAGGAAAAGTCCACTGTATTAGAATGAATGCCATCAAATTTCCCATTAGCAGAGAGAGAAGTCGTACGTGGTCAGATGGATAAGAAAAGCATTATAATAATATCACTGATATAACTTACACATACATGTCTTTAGCTCTCTAGGAACATATAACTTCTTATAACTCAAATTCCAGAAAAGTTGGGACGTTGTGTAAAAATGTAAAAACAAATAAGAGAATGTAATGATTTGCAAATCCTTTTCAACTTGTATTCAATTGATACGATACAAAGATGAGATATTAGATGCTCAAACTTTATTGTCTTTTGTAAATAGTCATTCTGAATTTGATGCCTGTGAACAATTTCAAAAAAGTTGGGACAGGGGCGACAACAGACATAAGAGGAAAGTTTTGGAATGCTCAAAAAACACCTGCTTGGAACATTCAACAGGTAAACAGGTGAATGGGAAACTGTGTCATGACTGAGTATGAAAGGGGCATCCTGGGGTGAGGTTCAACACCACACTGTGAAAAACTGTGAGGGAAAATGGCCCAACAGCTTAAGAACAACATTTCTCACCACAGAACTGCAAGGAACATCCAGAAATGTGACGTCTCTGGGCCCGAGCTCATCTAAGATGGACAGACGGGAAGTGGAAAAGTGTGCTGTAGCCTGACGTCCACATTTCAGATTGTTTTCAGAAATCATGGATGTTGTGTTCTCCTCATAGCTAGCTTTCAAAAGGGGGTTTGCACACACAATTTAGTCTAACAGTGCCCAAACCTCTGGAAATAGTCATATAAGCAACGTAGTAGTGCCAAATTCAACAGGATAAGCTAAAGAGTAAATACTAAAGCAACACAAAACACAGGTCACAACAGCTGGTATTTAACCATCATTGAGCTAGAACCGATACCAGCAGGTGCTTGTTAAGAAGGCAGTCAGACGGAGTAAAATCCACACACATGTTGTCATCAAAAATAAACTTTTTGTTCAATCAACTCTCGTGTCCTCTGAGGCTGAGGGCTGATGTAATGATTTGTGCTGCTTCTCTGACATGATGTCAGTTAGTTTGGAGCCAGTAAATGTTCAGTAAACAGCCTGTCACTCTGAAATAAAATACATCAGGGTCTGCAGATGTCCCATCGGTGATATTATCTGGGCATGTAATAACGCGAGATCTGGTAGTTTTGCATTATTTCCAGGTGCTGGTGAAATAAGGGGAAATAGACTTTAAAAGACAAAATGATAGTCACATGAATTATGAGAATTTTTCATAATTGAATGACTATTTGAATATTCGAAAAATAATAATCATCATCATCTGTGAAGGTCCTATTAATGCTGAAAGATACACACGGGTTTTGGAGCAACATATACTGCCGTATAAGTGCCTGCTTACTTCAGAAAGACAACGCCAAGACACATTCTTCACATGTCACAGCAGTGTGTCATCATAGTAAAAGAATTCAGGTACTAGACTGACCTTCCTGCAGTCTCCCACTGAAAATGTGTGGTACATTATGAAGTGCAAAATTTGACAACAGAGACCCTGGACTGTTGAGCACTTGAAGTCATATATGAAGCAAGAATGAGAAAGAATATAACTTTCAAAACTTTAGCCGTTAGTGTCCTCAGTTCCCAGACGCTTAATGAGTGTTTTTACTTACTGTAATATGTAAATGATAATACCCGAAATCCCAAAGCAGCGTCGCAGTGAAAGGCAGGACAGATGCTGCTGTGTTTTACTCTAACTATAGCTCATCTCTGGTGAAGAGCGACTGATTTAAAAGGCGTCACATTGCCTCGATTGAAATCCCAACCATGACTTCGAGCATTTTCACTGGCATGACGATGCTGTCGTCAAAGAAACAGATCATAAGATTGTGATATTTAGTTTTTTTTTTAGTTATTTTGGCGATATCTGCTGTCTTAACTTCCACACAGCTTCCCGCTGCTCACTGGTGCATCTTTGTGTCTGCTTGTCTGAGGCGCAGTGTGTCTGTGTTGATTGGCTATTACTCGTGACTTCTAACCAATCAGATAGTGCTGTGGGTGGGACATTGAGTCAGACTACAGAGTGTAGTAGTATATTACACTGGATGTATATAATTATCTATCATGTACTATAGTATATACATAGTACAGTACTGTATAATATAGTAGAGTCTAGTATTCAAAGTATACTGTATGTACTTATTATTGCATTATATTACTATGTTGATAACTACAGACAGAGAGAGATCAAAGCCAAGTGCATTTTGAAAGTAATTAACCCTATTACCACCTCTTTTTCTTTTTGTGCTGCTCTGAAAAATTATCCGATCCATGACTCAAAGCCATGATACGATCCAAACTGAATTTTTACGATCCCTATGTATCACAGTGGTAAACGTGCCCCTGTCCCAACCTTTTTGAAATGTGTTGCAGGCATCAAATTCAAAATAAGTGTATATTAGCAAATATGTTGTCTTTGTACTATACTCAATTAAATATAGGTCAAATAAGGATTTGCATATCATTGCATTCTGTTTTTTATTAACTTTCTACCAAATGTCACAAATTTTTGGAATTGAGGTTGTATGATTTATGTATCCAGTGTTCTTTCTCACAAACAAACAACTTAACAAATGCAGAAAACCGCAGGTATATATGATCATATCTCACAGACATAGGCACACTCCCGTTCCTCTTGCGTAGCTTTTTTGACAGTAGCCACAGGATTTAATTGAGTTCCTGTCAGAAATATCAATTGTTCAATTTCTCATCTGTCACAGGGTTGGGCAGAGAGAAGTGAGAGGTGCGGGGATTTTCACTCCCATACAAACAGAATACAATCGAATAGAAAATAGAACAAATTGTATACCACAGAAGAGATTTCTAATACAGTCCCATCACATTTCCTGAGGACCGTGTTTATGTCGCCGTTTCATTTCTTACTTTGTCGAAATAATTAAATAGTGACTCACTTTGTGCACTTATATGTCTGTATCTTCACATGTCAAGAAATCATCACGCAACTTCCAACACCTGGTGTGCTGATCCTTTCAGCACTTCCTAGATTCTTAATCCTCATTAAAATAATTCATGAACACAAACCAGCTTTTATGACAAATGAGACCCTTTGGTGTAGAGAGGAAATGTAGAAATGTGGGGCATGAATGGACGAGTCTCACAGTGTGAGAAAGCACCAGATAGTCAGATATCAAAAAGTGGTTTAGTATGCAGCAGCTGCTTTTTTCCGTTTTTTTTACAAAAAGCTGTGATAATTCTAGGTTCCTTTTCACTGGGAGACTTTGGAAAACATAACTTGTTAGCTCCACTTCTAATCATAGCATTGGCGCCTATCCAGAAAAGTGTGGAAAATGTTAGTATTCTTACCAACCCGAAACTTTAAGACTCCAGATCTTATCCCTCTGACAGGTTTATGTCTCTGCTGATAATTCTACTGTGAGAAGCTGTTTTGAAGCCATTTCTACCCATTTCAATTTCTAGAGGTCACAGCGTCTCACTAGAAGTTTTCCACCTGTCATAGATTTCTTGTATAAGAGGTGTGAGTTTCAGAAGATGTTTCAGTGTAATTGTTGCAGCTTCTCTAATGCTGAGCTTGTTTAAAATGCAGCAGTTGGATCATACCACTGATCAAAGTTTTAGTGTCCCTAATCCAGCACTTTTAAAATAATGTTCTAATGAAAACTTTTTCTTCGGCTAACTTTTGAGGCATTCAGAAGGTCAGGCTATAACAGAGAATCCTTTGACACTATACAGGCCATGAAAAGAAAAGAAAACAAATTATTTGAGTTTTGAGCTGCCTGCATGGTTATGAGCTGCTTAAATATTTATTTAAATTAAATATAGTGACTCTTTATGATTCTATCTTGCTCCAGAGTTATGTTAGAAGTCCAGTGTAATAAGAACCGTTGTGTTTCTGTGACTGCTTTTATCTACAGAGGCCACAGGTCAGCTTTCATGTAGTCCACCCCGTTGCTCTGCCATGCAGGAGCCCAGAACAGAACGAACTAAACACTGGCTGTAGAGAGGGCCTCTCATGTATTTCACTGACATAATAGGTTCTACACCAGAGGCCATCTATGTTCTGATAGAGAAATGGAGTGGGACCCCCTTCCACCTATATTGCATTGAATATTTCCGAGTCTTCTCTCATTTGCATCTGTGAGCTACAATGGATGTAGCATGGCTAATGCTACTTTGGCCATGCTACCTCCATTGTGGCTCACAAGAGTGTTGGTGCACTTGGGATAATAATACAGCTAACTGGCCAGTATGGACCCAGGTCCTACACACTTGAAAGGTGAGAATGAGACAAGGTGTTTGCAATCTGTAGGCTCACTGGCCTGATATCAGTGTGGGCCCTACAATAGCTGCTAAACGGCTCACTATGTTCAGCTCTTTGCTAACGTTGTCTGTCTGTTGTTTGATGCTCTGTAGGCAGGGTGTTTTTTTTAGAGCGTTTTCAATGAAATATTTGCCCTCCGTGGTCAAAAACAATGCTGATGAGAGCTGTGAAAGTGAAACTGCAGGCCATAAAACCAAAACATCAACCTTAGACTTTAAAAGCTCCGTAGAGCAGAGGGGAGCTGCGGAGTGGGATGATAATTCTTGGCTTTCATCAGTACAAGCGACACATTTCTCATACAAAGAGCCGGGTGAACCATTGTCCATATAGAAGTACTGATCACAGCTGCTTTGAAGGACCAGCATGGAGGATTTTGTGTCATGTATTGTGGTGAGCTACTGTGGCGAGTTATTGTGGTGAGTGGTGAGACACTATCTATCTGTACTAACTATTTGAAGCCAGTGGTTTGTCCATTCTGGCTATGGGAGAAAACCTGCTCTGCTGCTTATATACTGTAAGGGCTTATTCTAAGTAATGAAAAAACATCTACACTAATGAAAACATTTTCTATCTTCGTTTCTACCATATTCTGCCAATAAATCCCTGTTAATCTTACACACTGGACCTTTAAAAGATTACAAAGAGTTTCCTCAAAGGTTCTCACTTTCAAAGATGGGACTTTAGGGGTGGAAATCTCTGGCACCTCATGATTCAGTTCCGATTCAGAGGTGCGATAATAAGATGACCGTCAATGCATCTTATTGCATCAAAATTTTAAGTTTTTAATTCAGGGGGTGCCAGTTGTATTTTATCCATCTGCAGTGGCTCATGCTCAGCCATCCTCACTAAAACGCAATGAGGAGCCTAGTTAAGAATGCAGAAACAGACGTTTACGTCTGTTGTGTTTCACCATCCAATTGGCTCAGCCGGAAGGAACATACAGTCGGGTCCTATAAAATTATTACAGGCCATCAGTGTTGAGAACTGGGTTTTAAGTGGGTTTCCCAATTTTTACCATTTCGCCTTGATTCATTATCTTTTAAGGGAGAATTGTAAAACAATAAATAATGTTTATTTATCCATCCAAGAGAAAACAAGTGCTTTCACCAAAAGGCCACACCACTGTTTGCCCCCTTGTTTTTCTGCTGCCGCTTGTTCTCCAGTTTTTTCCCCCCCTTTCATCTCTTTTCTCTCTGTTTTGGCCCAACTCTTTCAATCTCCCATTGTTTCTGTCAGTGAGGTATAACAAGGATCTTTGACTTGTGATCTTTGATGCTATCACTGCATGCTGTACAGACAGGGAACTTTCTGGCCCTTAGACTCCCAGCCAGGGTGGGGAGTTGTGTAAACAGCAGGCGCTTTAACCAGTGAACACAAAGCTCCTATCCTTCTCTTTGCCAGTGGTGAGTAAACTGGCATCGCAGGAAGTCTTCATGTAAGGGGGCGACCCAGGTTGTGGTGAATAAAGAAGCTCATTCTCAGTTTTTGTACACTATTTTCACATATTTTTGATATAAATGCTTCAAATCTGTGATTCTTTATGTGTAGTTCCACATATGTGTAGAGCCGTGGGTTTATTTTTGAAATGCCATTTTCCAGTAAAAGCCCTTGATTCTTCAGATGTTCCATATTAACCATTCAGGGCTTCTAAACACTGACCTGCTCCTTTAGACGCTTCCCCAACCCTCTTCCATGTTCCGCTGTATTTTATTGGCTATAAGAGATGCACTGTAGTTATCCAAGCCAAAGGGATTTCCTTTGATGTTGCTGCCACAATGTGAGCTTAGTAATGATAAGCTACAGACGAAAATTCTGCTTTCAAAGTTTCCCTTTGATTTTAATGGTGTACAGTAGGACAGTAGTGAGTGTGTCTAATGGGCTCAGAGAATATGAACAGAAATGCAGACACACATAAGAGTAGGTGCTCACACTCTTATCCACATGCAAATGCATGATGATACTGTGTATTTGCACACACATACATGCTACTGTGCATTATGGAGACACACATGGAGGCATGTATGGCTTCTTCTACACATTACTTCTGTTCCTCCATCACACACACACACACACACACACACACACACACACTGTAATGCAAATTAGTCCCCTCATAAATATTCTTTATGGACAGTATGGGTTTGCTTAGGATAAAGTACAGTGAATTATTCAAACAGAAAAGTTCAGCAGTGACTTAAATCAAAATGAAAAGAGAGAGAACATTTTACCACACACACACACAGGTACCACACACAAAAGCATGCCAAAAGTGACTATTTGTATACATGTGAACAATAACTTTGCATTGGTATTTGTAGAAAGCACAGACGGTAGGGATGATCCTCTTCCTTTCTATTTTAAGGTCACAATTCAATTAGATTTTTCGATTTAAATATATATATTTTAGCACTAATGGCTATGCCATTTTTTACTGGTTTCATGTCCTGATAAGTGTAATTTAAAATTTCACTCTCTTCTTTGAAACGTTAGTCTATAAGGTGTCTGGGTAGTGTGATATGATGGCCGGTAAGTTACGCTGTGCCATCTTTAAAGTAGAGATGGGAAGTGGAACTCTTTATACTGAATTTGTAGGTGTCACTCACTAAAAAGAATCAGGTTTTCAAGTCATTTGAGTCACCAAGTCAGTCAAGCACAGGACTTTCCATTGGCACTTTTGACCACGCTGATTCAAGCCATACCACGCTGATTTGCATGCCCATTACCACTTGTAATGCAGCAAACAGTGCTGAGTCATGCCTGAAATGGACCTTCTCTGGAGTGGAGCCCAAACATCTCGCAAAGTGATTATCCACCGCTTTATAGCCACTCAACTCAAATTTCATCGAATGATCTTCAGTTAAGAGACACATCTTCAAGTGGGTAGCTTGGAAACGCAACTCCCTAGTGTACTGGATGAGCCGAGTCCAGTCATGTATATGGAAAAGGGGTACCAGAGCCCCCACCAGCCCCAGCACCCATCGAGCATGCAAACAAGAGACCTTGGCCAGCCAAGTTGGCCAACATCCATTTAGCCCTCAGCTAACTTGAATGGGGACAAAATGACTTTAATCATGTGGCTCATCTAGACTTTCCATGTTATCGGACTGAATGGATCAAATCCTGATAATGAAACGAGTCATTTCGCGCAGGTCATGATGCTCATTCATGGGTGGCTACTGACTGTGTCATCGCTGAAAAGAATCTTAGTTTTGAATGATTAATTCATGTCTCGCACATCACTACTTTGAAGCGTGGTGTTTGTCTTCAGACCCACGCCGGATGCAGCAAGTAGGCGGGGGTGAAGGGGAAAATATTGTGAGAATCACCAATCCTGCCTTTGATTACCAATTTTGAAATTGTGATACTGCTAATAAAAGGTTGTTCTCTCACATTTCCAGTCACAGAGATTCTCTCTGCCTTGGTATCTAATTTCATCTTCAGTTATTAACACAAGCAGGCACATACAAGCATGAATATGCACAGGCTTGTTTTTGTCACACTTTATTACTCTCATTTTGTCATTTCACACGTATATTCACAGTTGATGTTGTGTGTTATAATTACTTATGCGCACTGTTGCACAGATTTGTCAGATTTTTACTTTTTTATTTTTTATTTGCCATGATGTTGTGTTATGAGTTTACAGAACAGGAATAAACAAAGATTTTCAGTGTTGATAGGATTACAAAAGAAATCATTAGGATTCCAGTGGTATCATCTTTGCAGGCCTGCTCAGTGAAAACTCCTGCAGTGAAGGTCACGGTGTAGCCCTAGTTTAAAACTGCTGGAATGACCTATAACAGCCATTCAGGCCTCGCTTTTCTATTGCATTTAGCTAACATTCGGACTACAAAGTGGAGGAGCTAACACGGGGGCAAACATAACATTGAGCATCTTTACCCACTCATCTTCTACTCTTTCCTCAGCTTCTCCTTTCTTTCTGACTGTTTTTTTTTTCCAGTGTTTCTGCCGATTAATCTTCATCTGCTGCCCATTTTCTTTGATCTTCTTTTTTCCTTACCTTGTATTTCTTTGCCCTCACACTTTTTTCTCTCTCTCTCTCTCTGCACAATATGTCTGAATCTCAGTCCACTGCCAGGACCAGTCTCACAGTGTGTCTGCAGAGCTCACTGTTGGACGTCCTGATTTAACCGTTTCATGCGCTCAGAGAGCTACATCAACAGTCTGGCTGTCTGAACCCAGAGGGGGCTCCATTATGAGTTGCCCTAGTGTTGCAGTGTTACTCTGCTCTGCAAACAACCGTCGTCATGAGTTACTGGGGCAATAACTTTTAATGTTCACCTTTGTTTAGACCTCTGTTTTTAATTACTGGGTTAAGAGTAGAGTTTAAAATCCATCTGTGGCTCCTGGCCACTGTTTCTTACCACCACTGATGAGTACAATATTATGCCCTGGTATACCACAAGGAATAGGGCAACAATTAACTATTATTTTCATTGTCCATTAATCTATTGATTATTTTCTTGATTAACTGATTTCAGTAAATGTCCCTATTAAGCCCACCAATTTTTTACTGTTTACTGTAAATTGATTTGAACGTCAAAAGGGAGAAAATCCCCTTTGAAACATATTTATGACATAAACAAATAAGGATTTAGGCAATTTATTATCATTATACAACACAGGGTTGTACAACAAAATACAACTTGTAGTGCCTTCATAAGGAAGAAGTAATTAGCTCATGTACTCATTTACATCCACCCAGACAGTGTGATATTTTGATTTCAAAAGCAACAATATTTCAAATTAAAGTTAAATTCTAATATATGGCTTTTTCAAAACAGTAATCTCTCGCAGTCCCTAATTTTGATAACAAATGAGTACAATTTTTCTTCATATAGCAAAAAATACTGATTTATTTTTATTTTTATTTAACTTAGAAGCTGCAAATAGGCTTATAGGGTACATGGGCTTAATAGAGACATTTTTTTGGTTTATAAAATTTCAGAAAACGTGAACAATGTCGATCAGTGTTTTCCGAAGCCCAAGATTATGTCATAAAATGTCTCAGTTTGTCCACAACCCAAAGATATTCAGTTTACTGACACAGAGGAGTAAAGACACCAGGAAATATTTGCATTTAAAAAGTTGGAATCAGAGAATTTTGACTTCTTTTTTTTTTGCTCATACCGATTAATCAATTATCAAATGTGGTGGCATTTGATTTAATAGTTGACAGTGAATCGATTATTAATTATTGCAGCTCTAACTAGGAGAAGACCAAAGTTGTCATAATTGAAATTTTCATTAGTTTGTCAGCTTTATAAACCAGATATGCCACTCAGACTGAATTTAAATGCTTCTTGCTGTCATCGTCTACATCACTCCTCAAAGTTCACTGATTGGTTCAACTTCCCGCTGCCAGACACAATTGATTTTCAGTGGATCTTTTCCAGACTAATATCTCGAGAAAAATGAGCTTGCAGGATTCACTTAGACTTCTGTGAGGATAATATTTTTCAGGCCGTCTGTGCAGGTATCTTGGAAACTTTGATTAAGGGATGAGTGGTACATTGTCACAGCGGGACAGCGTCTGCCAGGACTTACTGTGGTGAGAATGAGGCTATGCAGTGTGTGGCACGGTGCGCGGCTTCCTCTCCACGGCTCCCAGCAGGCCTCAAGGAAGACTGACAGGGAGTGGTTGCTGAGTAATGGGTCTCTTGCAAGGTGCAGTGTGTCTCAAGTAATTGAAGCGAGGCTGTCGGAGTGTAAGCACCTGCTATCACGTCTCTCATACGGGGGCAGGGTGCTGATAATAAACAACTTGGCAGCTGTCGGCCTGTGACATCATGCTTAATGCCCCTTGCAACTTCCTGGCAGAGATTCAGAAGAGGTTGCTTGACGTCTTCTGGCCTGGGCTTCTTTGGCTGAGCGTGGCTGTCCTGGCCAGGAGGGTGGTCACAGCTTGATTGACTCGGAGAGTCAAGTGGCAGCTTTCCAGTCTCAGGCAGCACGGACCAAGGAGCAGAAATCTGCTGAAGGGACAGTAGAGGATGCCACAGAGGCCAGTTTATCACGAGCCTCCCAGCTTTTCCTAATGAAGCAGGTGGAGCTCAACAGCACAGGTCCCTCAACGCTGTTTACATCTGGCCTGGCATGTGGTCGGATTAAGAGGAATATGATGTGAGCCTCTGTAACCCTGGGTTTCCTCAGTGCGATCTGCCAGCTTGGCCGACAGACTGGACTGACCCCTCTGAGAGCGCTGAACAGGTTTATCCAGGATGTGCAGGATGTGGCAATGCAGCCTTGCAAGTGGAAGAACCCTTGAAAGCTTGTTTATTCATTTTAGGGTTATGTGTAATGATTTTCAGCCATGCTTGTAGCGTCATTTCTCTACGGATGCCAATGACGGCCAGTTGGTCAACCAATTTGGTCCAGACTGAAATATCTCAACAACTTTTAGATGGAAGCTGGAATATCTCAACAATGTTGGATGGATAACCATGGAATTTGATGCATTCTAGCTGCATTTTGAAACTAGAACCTTTTCCCCATATATGAAATGTTATTAAAACGTTGATGTCAAAAAGCCCCATTGATCTGTCCGATAGTGCTGTGTAGCATAGTATTTACAAGTAGAAAAATTTGTGCTGTGAGTTCAGTATCTGATGGATGAATTATGCCAATATCAGGCCCCAGTACAGATTTTTGGATCGGACCGTTTTTAAAATAGTAAAACTTTATTAAAGCATCCATCCAACTCTCATTTATGTACAGTAGTCATATTCTCAGTACTTGGCCACGGGGCATCCCTAGTTTATCACATTCCCATTATCCTCAACTTTACTTTGTGTTTATTGCTAGTTAAAGCATGTTACATCAAGACCATAGTGACATTTGTAAACTTTATTTTATACCTGCTAATCATCAGCCTGTTAACATTGTGTTTGTGAGTATGTTGCCATGCTGACATTAGTGTTTCTCTCAAAGCACCTCTGTGCTGAAGTACAGCCTCACAGAGGTGCTGGCATGGCTGTAGACTCTTAGTCGTGTTGTAATGCACACTGCTAAGGGGAAATTATTCTATGTTATGCTTCACAGAGCAGAAAGAGCTGTGCATAAGCATAAAGGAATTATGCTTATGACTGTGCTCATCAGGCAGTATGGATGGAATCAGGTGAACATTAATCAACTGCATTAATCTGTGCACTTGGAAGTGGCTTGGAGACGCTTATTGAAATAAGTAAAAAACTACATAGAAACTAAATGACAACTGTAACAATATTGTATACTTAGTCAACACTTAACTACACCAGTGTTAACGGGTTAGGTTCATAAAGTTCAAAGTATCCCCCAGCAGATAAGATGTCGAAGATGATTAATGAATGCACAGGCAAATTTGGCCTTAAAGCATCAACTGCAATAGTTTTGCTTCCTTGAGTTCTTATCATGAGTTAAATGATAAGATTGATTGAAGACCAGGGGAAATTGTATCACGGGGCGATTGTAACTTTTCATCCACTAAATGTAATATTATGCAGCTTTTTCCAGTTGTGCTAAACTAATCTACCCATTTCCTCCCAGTGGCCTCTAATTTACTGTTAAGATATGCCAGTCGAATCAATCTGTTTCCCAAAATGCCAAAATTAACTAAAGTTGATTTTTTTTCCCTACTTGACTTCACCGTTAACTGCTAGTATAATCAAATGGGAGGAAATCAAAATAGCTACCCTCATACGTAATTGCAGAAATCATTGAAAAATGTGTTTCAATATTCAAGGCCATTTCACAAACCCCAATGAGACACTGTTGGCGGAGTCCATTATTTTTTCTCAGAAATTACATTGACAACATTTACGGATGTTTGTGGACTGTGACACAATATTTGCAGTGAGAGAGAGCGAGAGGCAACCCGGTGCTTTGAATTTCAATATCAGTTCCATCTGCCAGCATTGCAGATATTGACACATGCAATCCTGCAGTTGCGCGCGAGCGTGGGTGGAGGCTGGTGATTTTCACCCATCTCTTCTGAGTACACAGCTGTGAAAGATGTTCAAAAGTGGGGTGAAGAGAAACTGTGAAAGTTTGCCTCTGATGATGGATCACCTATCTCTTCTTGAGAACAGTGTGAACGGCAACAATTTTCTGGTAGCAAAATGTTTTAAGGTGCCAAAAGGGAAATACCTGCCTTGACATCATTGATTGAGGTGTGTTCAGAAATGCAACATCAGAGGTTTAAGTTTTAGCCCTAGAGAGCAGTATGACAATGATGTTCTGTATCTAACAGAGGATAAGTAACAAATAAACACAATGAAAGAGGCTTTTGACAGTTTACTTTTTCAGACATTTAGTAGTTCCTCTTAAAACATATAAATATTCAAGCATACTGTTATCTCTGAGCGCACACTCACTATCACCGCTCTCCTTCTCACAAATCTTTCACCTGCTTGCTCGCGAGTGTTCTTCCTTTTCTTTTTGTCTGTACAGTAAGTAGAGTATCTCTTCAGACCAATGACTCTGAATGGGCGGAGTAACTGCCAATCACTTTTGACCGATCAGAGGCTTATCCTGTGCCACCAGAACCGGTTGTCAATCACTTTTTAATTTAGCTAATTGTCTGACATTGAGAGCCATTGCCAGGCTACACGCTGATGTGATTTCTGAGATGATCAGCCGGTCAGTGTTCGATCATCCTGGGCAGAGCATATTCTGATGAACTGGTCATAGCAGCTCTGGTGATTTACCACTGGCTCTAATGTGTCTGTCGTATTCTGATTTATGATATGATTCCTTTTAGAAAATAAAAGTTGGTCTGAAAGATCAAATGTAACAGCAGCAGGTCAGTAGGATTAATTTAGCCTTCAATTTAGATTTTTTATAGATTAGATTAGATTAGATTAGATAGACACCTTTTCCCACCTTCTAGTGGACGTGACCTTTTCATAGTGGAGAAGTAAGAGACTGATATGTTTCAGAGACCTGTATAATGGGTCACAACTTTTTAGCTTTGACACTTTATGTAAGAAATATGATCTGGCCTGTTTCAGATACTTGCAGATCAGTCGTTTTATGCAGAAACAGTTCCTTTCCATACCTCCCATGATATTTTTAGGCACGATCCAAGCTTAGCTTGTTTTCACATGAGGTACAAGTGTTTCATACTTTGCTTTAGTGCAACCACTTCCTCTCTCTACTCCCCCGCTTTCACATTAGTAATGTTGTTCTGTTGAGTGATATGTTAAGCGATATTTTCCTACCGGCACTGTCAGCCCATCAACCAGCTTTTGGCAAGATATTCATCCCCTTCTCCCACCTCCTCCCATCCTCTGGAGTCTCAGCTGGGAGATGTGTGTGAGCGGCAAGTTCACCACATTACCTACACTGTGTACGTTCACTACGTCCAATAAACAAAATAAATTAACAAAGTGTCAAGAATGAAACATTCTCGCATCTATTTTCCTTATTAAACAGAAAAATACAACTTTACACCTTCTGAATTCAAGCTTCCCCACTTTACCAAACAAAATAAAAAGCTGAATTGGCTCATTAACTCCTCATAAAATACACTTCTTTCAAACTCGACAGATAAGCATGCAAAACTCCCAACAATCCACCAACTCTGGGCTGGTTGAAATAAATCCTTAATTCACTGCATTAGATGTTTAAAGAGTCTGGCTCTTCAGGCTGTTTTCCTCTCATTCCTCTCACAGCTCTGAGCACTCATGGTCCGGCTGAGTGGGTGTGTACTGTTCCGCGTCGCAGAGCAGCGCCTGTCAGTCTGCAGACCATTACATTACATTACACATTACACATTACACACATTACACAACAAATAACGCTCAAAAAAAAAAAAAGTGATGGATTCAACCCATGGCCAATGAACTATGTATTCATCAAATCGACCAACCCTATTGCTATGATTTAATGCCTGCAAATCGCAAGATCCCAATACCGCTCCACTTCCTCGTTTTGGTACGGACCGTTTTTTTAGTACACATGAATTATAACGAACCGCGCCCTTTGGTATGTATTGTTCACTCTAATCAAACAAACTGGACTTGGGGGTCAAGTGTGCTTGGAGCCATGCCCTGGGTCCTTGTTGTGAAAGCCTCCTTCAAGATTTTTGGTGCTATATAGATTCATCCATCAGCAATCAATTATTAAATTAATTGTCAACTATTTAGATAATCAACGAATCTGTTTGAAAGAAAAAAGTCAACATTCTCTGAGTGCAATTTCTTAAATGTGAATATTTCCTTACTCCTCTCTGAAAGTTAACAGAATATCTCTGGGTTGTGAGTAAAACAAGACATTTGAGGACACTTAGGCTTTTTGGGAAACACTAATTGACATGTTTCACCATTTTCTGACATTTTAAAACAAATAACTATTAAGGTTTTATATTGGACTCAGATGAATGAATGAAATGAATACTAATGTTGCTTTTTGTAAGTAGCAAGTGTTTGCTAGTGCATTTGCTGTATCTAGCTTTTCAGGTGGCAAAACATAAAAAAAGTAATACAACTTCAGCCTAGCTGTAGCTAATGTAGCCAGGCTAACTGTCATGTACTCACTGATGAGAGAAAGGAAGGTCTGTTCGTCATTCAGTTACCAGTAAACTTTATTCAAAACTTTTAGCTAAAAGTAGCACAGAAAGTAAAGGAAAAGTTTCAAGATTCAGCAGGTCTGGGTTATAAGTTACAAGATTTGATGTCAACTGCAGTCCTTGGGGATACTCGGTGGTTCAAGGGAATACGGTCATGTCTGGGTTCAAAGAGATTCTGGTTTATATTTTTATTTTATTTTTTGAAAACAGAGTGTCATCATCATGACATCATGACTTTTGACATCTCCCAGGCTTCCGCTTGTTGAGGACAAAACCTCACCCTTCATTATCATTCTGTGCACACACGGATATACTTTATTCTTAAGAAGAAAAAAAAAAACCCTACTCCATTTCACTTTCCCCCCATACACACACACACACACACACACACACACACACACACACTCAAAACACACTCAACACACAGTTAAACAGGAAATGGAGACAATGATGAAACCTCAGTGTAATGTAGTGGGCTTGAACGTACAAAAGGACTGACAAATGTCAATCACGCCCGCAAAACAGATTATCATCCCTATTTCAGTCCAGATTTGTGTGTGTGTGAGAGAGAGAGAGAGCGAGAGAGAGTGAGACAGAGAGAGAGAGAGAGAGAGAGAGAGAGAGAGAGAGAGAGAGAGAGAGAGAAAGAGAGAGAGAGGGAGACACAAAGAGGTCCCACTGATATCTGAAATTGAATCACAAGATTAAAAGATCAGAGTACTTTGCTATTGTACACACATTGGATTCATGAACAAATGGACATACTTTGTCTCTGAATACTGGCAGCAACTGTGTGTGTGCGTGTGTGTGTGCATTCATTAAAGCAAACATACATGAGGTAAGGATTTCATGCATCATTGAAAAATTGTTACAAGAGCAGTATATTCAGTGACTTCTGACAATGATCTGGAAGTCGATGCACATAGATTGGTAAACAGGTTCTTGTTGTGATTGATGGAATCTCAAGCTGTAGCTGAAGAGTCGAGTCCAATTTGGTGACCTCAAGACCACATCAAAGCTTTTTGCTGATGAGGGAGTTTCACTTGCTTCACTGGACCGTGGCCTGAGGCGCGCAGTGGGGGGGTTTGCAGCTGAGTGTGAAGCTGCTGGGATGAGGGTCAGCACCTCCAAGCCTGAGACTATGCTGCTCAAGTGGAAAACAACGGATTACTGATTTCAGGTGGGGGAGTGAGTTGATGCCCCAAGTTAAGGCAGTAATTCAGGGAGATGAGCCTCAAGGTGAACCTCTCTATATATTGGTCGATAACAGCCTTCATCTGTGGTTATGAGCGCTGAGGGTGTCTGGGCTCAACACCCGGAAAGTAGAACTGCTGCCGCTTAGCTTTGGAAGGAGCTAAATTAAAGTGTAACTGCTCCCACGGGTCTGAGCCTAACTCCACCTACTGTATAATTTTGAAAAATGCTAAAAAAGAGGGCAAAGGGAAACACAGAGAAGCACCGGAGACCCAGAGTTAGCTGGAGCTTTGACAGTGACTAATAATGTTTAATATCATGATCATTAATACCAGAACGATACTTGAGACTGTAATGATACTAGTTTTATACCCAGCAGATCAGAAACACAACGTCCTCAGTGGACATTAATCCTGGACATACAGTGTGCTGTTACAAAACCATGAGACTCACAGAGTGTAAAAAATATATTTTCAATGAAATATGAACCATGTCATTTTAATTTCATACACAAGAGGCCAAATTAATAATTAATGGTCATATATGTGTTGCGTCAAATGATAATTTATTAGGCCTGTGTATCATAGACCTCCCTCGTACAGTGCACACACATTATACTAGGAATAGTTCTAAAACTACAAACCATGATTTTACTGTACCAACAGGACAAGTCCACTAAAACTTTACTCCAGTTACCCAGTCACATTTTCTTTATTTATTCAGGCCATTATCGCAAATGAGCATTGTTATGTTCTTTAAATTTACAGTGGCATTCAGTGTGCCTTTTTTACTGGCTGTTCTGACTGACCCTACAGAGCCACCATAGTTTAGAAGTGACATGTTGCTAGTGCTAGTAGCTTTATGCACTTTAGCTCGCTCAGTACGGTGCGTTAGGCAGCAGGAAGTGTGATCTGAAAAAGTCTGCATGTGCCGCCTTTCAGAGTTGCCTCTTGCCTGCAGACAGCTGCTTAGCTCCGGGGAGCTGTAGGGGAGAGAGAGGAGGGCAGAGTGGAGTTTCTTGAGGAATAAATGCCACGCGTCACATCTGTTCTGATCTGATGTACTTTACTTTGTGAACATAACAGAAATAATGGATAGGAACGAAGTGTCTGTGGTACGAAATTTAGTCAGAGGGTGAACTGAACTCAGACACACACCCTCAGTGCTGCTCAAGGTGGAAATTAGCTTCACTTTCCGTGCGAGCAGACCAACACTGACCCTCAACAAGTGCAGAAAATTCTCATCCGTGCAACACTAGTCACTAGAAGCACATTCGTTGTCCTTTTTTAAAAAAGGTTTCTGTGCAGTGCTTGTGTTGTAGCTAGCTGAGCTAACACTAGCAGCTCCGAGAGGCTGAGAGGCTCTGGAGTGAGTGTGTGTGTGTGTGTGTGCGTCATCAGTTGAGGGAAAGAACATTGTCCAGTGGTGCTTCTACAGCCTTCAAAAGAAGCAAAAAATTCTAAATATATGGTTAACAAAAACAGTGTAGACTAGGGTTGGGTATTGTTTTAAAAAATTACAATACCAGTACCTTTAAAGTGAAACAAATACCAGTGGAGTACTTCACTGAATACCATTTTTCAAAGGTTGTTCTTTATAAAGAACACTTGCGAGGATTGGCTGCAAGAAAAAATGCATATATAGTATTTTTTTCCCTTGATGTTAATACAAAATGATTATTTGACTAGAGAAGTTTGGATACTACTTGGTACAATCGATGACTCAAAGTACTGATACCCAGCCCTGGTGTAAACTGAGCAGCCGAGAGTGACGGTCATCTTCATCTCAGCATTGGCCTTGCAGCATTCAGGATGATTTAAAACAGTGAGTGGTGTTTTGAGTCATTTTCAACCAATTGAACACAGATTTTCATAAATTTATGGGTTTCATCAGAGTAGAGTGATATAATTTAGTTTTTGGCTCAAAAAAACATATTTATGTCCAGTGCCACTTTCAGTATAATCAGGATGTCTTCTGGACAATCCCCTGTGGAGGTGTTATGGGCATGTTCAAATGTGAAGAAGCCCTTGGGCAGAACCCGACCTTTCTAAAGGAGTTACAAATCGCAGAGGAGCAACGCAGAATCCCCAGGGCAGAGCTGGAGGAAGTGTCTGGTTGTTGCCGCCTCGTCTATCACATCATGACTTTCTAGGCTTTTAATTTGTAGAAGAGCATAACTTACATCAAGAAGAACAAATAGGTTAAGACATTTGTTTGCTTGAATGTCATCATTAGTTTGATCAAAATGTTAATCACTGTCACAAGGAAGAAAAACAGAGCAAATGAAAAACAATTCTTTAAGACTGCTGTCATGTCTGCTGTTAGAGACTTTATAGAGGAAACATGAAATGTTTTTTTTTTTTAAATAATGGCACACGTATGGATGTAGCAGATGATCAAAAAGAAAAATCACTGCAGACCATGCATGAAATTGAGTTTTTCCTGTCAGGATTATTATTAAGCCAAACTGGTATTTAATTTATATTAAAAGTAGCTAAGAGTACACAGAAGTTTTATACTAATTTATTTTGTTTCTGTTTGTAAAACACTTATTCAATTTATTATTAGTCTCAATTCAGTAATTAATTAATTAAGAATTTCTCACACCAATGTCATTGTTTGTGTCACAGCCTCACACAGAGTTCTAAATTAAAAAGCAAATTAGGGCTGCAACTAATAAATATTTTCATCTATTAATGTGCTAATTCTTCCCCCTAATCAGTTTACAAAAGCAATACAACATCAGTATACATAAATATTCACATTGGGTCTGTATGGTTTAAGAACTTTTGTGGCATCCATCAATGCTTCCATACTTTACCGTTTGTTCTTAGGTAAGACCAAGATTTAGAAGTGATGGGGGTTGGGGGGCATAACCTGGCTGCACCTGCTGCACCTCAACAGGGAAACCTCTGGAGATGACTGCAATCATGCTCCAACCTGCTCCTCCATGACTGTTAAAAAGCTTCTCGTTTTTGCTGTCCTTTGTTGTCATTTCCTTTTCTTTCCATTTCTCTTCTTTTCTCCTTCTTTCTTCTTTTCAGTGGCTTGGTGGTTTGCACATGGCCCTTTAGTCTGCTGCCCTTATATGGATTTATTGGAGCGTTTCCATATGCTAATTACAGACTTCCTGGCACACGCATCCAATTTAAGATCAAATGCGATTCATCAGCATGCTCAGGTGGGTAAGAACAGACTTGTCTGAGTGCATGTTTCTTGAATCCCACATAGGATTTTTATATTTCCCTTGTGCTGCTTTGTTTAGGAACAAGTATAAGAAAAAAACAAATAAGAAAGCATTAATGCATGAAGCCCATTTTCAATATAATGGCTTTAAAAAGTAGGTAAAAATACCCAAATATTCCGTTTACTAAGATGTAAGACCAAAAAAGCTGCAGATTCTTAGCTTTGAGATCATGGAACTGGCGAATGTCTGCATTTTTGCTTGAAATATGATGTTCAAAACAGAGGCTGTTTGATTAATTATATAATTATCGATTAATCACTTAATTAACTTACAACAAGCCAATAACCATTGGGGCAACAGGGAGAGGCCATTAGTGCAGGCTTTTATGATATGCAAATCTGCAAGTGCAAACACTTGACACAAATATCTCTGCATATCTAATAAAATAAATTTGTTTTTGTCATATCAACTTATAAAACATACAGCAAACATAATTAACAATTCTTGACATTGTTTATTTCTTACATAACTGCTGCATTTGTGTCCACAGTGATGTTTGAGGTAGCTCTTAACGTTTTGTTGTACGTTTAGTCGTGATACACCATCCACTTTAATTATGATGGGTTTGTGCATACGTGACAATTTAAAGTTCATTTTGCAACAGATAACTATCGTTACCATTGACCTATCTTACAATTGTTGCTAAAAGTGAAAAAGAAAATCCTTTTGATTCAGATCTGCTCCAAAATTTCCTTGGCCCATGCTACACCCCTCCACCGAATTTCATGAAAATCAGGCCAGTAGTTCTTCAGTAAGCAAACAAACAAACCAAACCAAAGACATAATCTCCTTGAGTGAGCTAATAAGACCAAATTCTCCCTTTAGGCTCTTGCACGGAGATGCCAAGGAGTCAAAGAGGGCTGTCACATTAGCCTTCCTAAAAATCTGAGCCATTTCCTTTTGAACAAACCCTGTCACAAAAAATTACACTTGACAAGACTCTCTGAAAGCTTTAGCACCGTTTCTGAAGGAGGGATATCATTAATTCATTTACTGGAAAATGGACCTTTAACTGAGAAACTGACAAAGATAGATTATGAGAGAAACAAAAAAAAATTAAAAATAAATAAGAAAAAATAGAAAATTAAAGATATATATATTGTACATTTACTTCATTTTAGGACATTTGCAGGTTTGAAAGTGAAAGTGCAACATTGCTTGAGTTGAATCTTATGACCTTTGCATACAGAACATTTTTTAAAAACAGAGATCATCTAGTTACAGATGTAAAAATAAAGACAAAGTAAGCTGAATTTATCTCCAGACCTTTGTTCAGAAAGTAATACGATTAGTTGTGGATGAGCTCACTGAGTCCTGAGCTCTGCTTAATTATACACACAGACAGGTGGAAAACATTCTTTTAAAATGGTTCAAATGAGCTCTGACATTGAAAGTTAACAGTCCAACAATGATGGAAGGAGAGCTCATTCCAACACTGTTAGACCTGCATGTGAATGTAATATCACCTGACAAACAATATGGGACTAATTTCCCCTTGTCGTTTTCCCACTAATTTCCAATCTCATCTTCTCCGCACAGTGTCTGTGGACGTCTCTCACCTCATCTGTACTCTATCCGCCTCTGTCTTTCTCTCTGTCACTCTATCCTTCCATCTCTGTGTCCCTCTCTGCTGTATCTTATTGATTTGATCCTGTAGTCTCCCCTAACACTCAGCCCGGTTGGGCAGCAGCACGAGCTTATGATGCAGTGAAATGTCAGGTACCTTTGGGAAGACGAGATTAGAGAGCTAAGAGCGATCCGTCTGTCTATGTCTCTTCATCCCCTGTCGTCGTCCCCCTCCCCTCCTAACCATTTGCTTCTCACTCTTCTCTTCCTGTTTCTCTCCATCTGCCCTCTCTCTCCTCTCCTCTCCTCTCCTCTCCTCTCCTCTCCTCTCCTCTCCTCTCCTCTCCTGTTATTACACTTTCCCTCCACTCTCCGTCTTCCTAATCCGCTCAAGTGCTGGTTCTCCTAAACCATATTAACACAGGGATCATCTTTGTCTCGTTGAATTAAAATGGGACCGAGAAGATCTGAGTAGCTGCTGTCAGCTCTTAAGATCAACAGCTTTAATATGTTGTTTTTTTGTTTTTTTTCTTTCTTTCAGATGACCCTTATTGCTGGACTCTTAGAGGCCACAGGGTCATGGACATTGTTTGACACATGGCAGGGTCGTGTCAAGGTTTGGTTTCTATTGAAACGTGACAGTTAGAAACAACAACAGGTTGTGGGGCTGCTGTGAGGTAGAAGTCAGACAGAGCTGGATCCTTTTTATTCTCTTCCTCTCTAATTAAACAGTGAAAGATGTGGGGGCTCCTCTGTGGAGGATCTGTGGAGGATTTAGGAGATCTACAGTTTGGCCTGAGGGACATCAGCTCTACTTTCGTTGAGAATGAACAGACCGTTACAGTTCAATTATTGACATTATTCAGTCTGAATAAAATATCTTTAAATACATTATTAGTCAAATAATGATGACCTGCTTCAACAAGGCCGGGATGTTACTATGCATATATTATGATTAGGTAACAGTATACGAACCATGTAAGTCCTAGGGGTGTGTATCTCACTGACTGAGACGATGTTCAACAATATGATACATCTTACAAAATTTTAAATAGCCAACGATTCAGTATGATACAATCCAGCCCTGTCATGATACAATACAATCCGATGCAATATGAGACGATGCGATGTGTGAATCTTTACATCTTGATTCTATTAATGCTAGGTATAGGGGACTATTAGTTGCAAAAAGAAATTCTGTCAGTTTGACTAAATCCAGTGATAGGAGAGACAGAGAGAAGGGGACATTACAGTGTAGATACTGTAGCCTAAATGAGAATTTGTGAACAAACTTTAAAATTGTTTAAAATGCATTTTTGCTGTAAGAGGATCTGCTGCTCTGTTTCATATGAAAAGTGCTGTGGTTTTGATTGGTGTGGGGGAACAGAGATGCTACGTGTTACGTGCTCTCCCAGTGACACGACGTCTCTGAGGGTCGGGAGACTCGTGGCTCTGCACTCTGCTCTTCGACACGTTTTGCATTAATGATTCACAGCAGTGTTTCTCATCTGTCTTATAAAACCCAAACTTATTATATTATTCTACACTTGCGTGTTATGAAAGTTTGGTGATGCGACGTCAGTTCTTACACCAGGGGTGTCAAACTCAATTTCATCTTGGGCCACATCAGCGTTAGGTTTTCCCTCAAAGGGCCAGTTGTAAATGTAAGACTACAACTGTATCTATATCACATAATTGCCTCTGCATTTGATTAATATAGATTTTTATAACAATTATAATAAACTCTAATAGCAAAGATCTAACGAAGCGAGAGCGATGAGAAAATGAACGGCAGTTCCTTGGTGCCAAGAATGAAACATATGCACGTCGTAATGAGATGTATTGATACACTTATGTTATCTTACACATTAAAGCCCGTTGCATCGGATGCATGAGTGAATCGTTGCCCCCCTACTTTTAACCCTTTAAGCCCAGGCCCTAAACTTAAGCTCAGAGTCTTTTTATTTCTAGATTTTTAGTTTTGTATTAACATTCAATATTTTTTGTGCTAACTTTTCTTTTTTAGAACATCCAGGGCTGTTTGAAAATGAGACATTTGATGTTGATGATGAATTGGATCCAATATTTCTGATGAATTATAGATTGTTGGTTTCCTTGTAAAAACTCTGCTACAAAATGGATTTTATTAGAAATCTGAAGGTCCTGTGAGGCACTTCAGAAGTCTATGATGTTTTTTTTTTAACATTTGTAACAACTTATCAAATGCAGAGATTACTGACACTAAACACTAATCTCTAATGACTTTATAGGAGTCGAAGCTCAACAGCTAGTTTACAAAATCAATAAAGAACATTTGCATTTAGTGAACAACAGAGATTGTAAACTTAAGGCCTGTGGGCAAAATCTGGCCCCCAACTTCTATTCCACAATGAAAATAAATTGATACATACTGGGATTTTTTGTTTGTTTGTTTGTTTGTTTATACCAGATTTTATTAAATGCAGTAAAATACTTCATTTATCATATATCCTCTGGTGTCAATCCTTGTACCATGTTAATTTAGTTAATAAGTCATTTAATTTGAAAATAAAGAATCTTTAAAGAGTCTTTTGATGTTTATTCATTTTATCTGATAAATATTATTCATGTTTGTTTTTATGCCCCTGGCCTCCTGTCATTTTGCAAAAAATGACCCCCAGGCAAAAGCAAATTGGGTATCCATGTTTTACAGCCTCTTCCCCCAGGAGAACAGATACAAACCAAACTGTCATGTGCACTTTTTTACTTCGATCGCATCGTCATAACAGCATGAAAATAACTGGTTACAAAGAAGAAGAAAAGCCAATTTTGTTCCAAAAAGAAACCAGCGCTATTGATAGGTTGACCGCTGGTGAGATACACCAGTCAGTTCAAAGGCTCACTTTTAACAGTGGGCAGAACTGTGGCATGCCGCTAGGTTAATACTTTTTTCAATGAGTCATATAAAGCTGAAATTGAGTTGGTATTGAGCTGTGTCTTTATCATTACTTTGTTATTGCCACTGATATTTTGGTTGTGAAAATATTCACTCCCTGGCCACTTTATTAGGTACACCTATACAATCTAATGCAATCCAGTACAACAGCTCTGTTCAGGCGGTGGTTAATGGTGTTTACTTATATTATATTGAAATGTGTGAAATTCTTCCCTCTTCATGTTTAGAAATGGGTTGGACAAAATACTAGCAACAATTTTCAGCATAAAGGAGTGAAAATTATCACTTTTTGACTATGTTAATAAAAAAAAAGAACATTTACAAACTTTGTGAAGGTAGAATTCATGGCAGAGCTGCTGTTCATTCATCTCCTACTGGGTTTTTTTTTTTTTATTCCAGTTGTGCCACTTTGTTGTCATCAACAATGCCAGGCTGAGGCACAAATCTTTTTCAGGAGGGCTTTGCCAATCAGATACTTGATTGAGACAGATCCTCCAGTAAATAAGTATTATTGATTGCTTTTTTCATCGATGGCGTCCAATATAGTTTCATTTCTTATTTGTAATAAGAAAATAAATTGACCGTTGTGTAGAAGCTGAGGCAGCTGTCCTATCAGCATTAATAAAAGTATTAAAATGTATACACACACACACACACACACACACACACACAAATTGGCTCTGCCCTCACTTTCAACAATTTAGATTTTAAATAAACCTGCACGCTGCTGAAAAATAGTTGTCAAAAGAGAAATGATTTAATTCATACCTTAATACAAAGCCGCCGATCAAAAGAATTAAAACAAAATAAATTAAAAAATGTGTCATAACCTCCTCGTAGTGAACTGAACAAAGGGAAAAAAAACTCGGCTTTACACTCTGTGTACAAGAAAGGATGAGAAGTTCATCCGGGTCATGGGTTTGTTTACAAACGAGCGAACAGGCAGAATAAAGACGGTTTGTTTCACATCAGCACTGGTGTGTTCAAAGGGACGAAGTGTCATAAAAAGAAATAAAGAGAAAATAGAACAGAAATCCACAAGGGAGCACGCTTCTCCAGGTAAATTAAATTACCTTTCCTTCAATCCTAAGCTGTTTTTCCCTGTAGGACGATTATAAGGTCGGTGTCACCATAAAAAGAAGGAAAAACACAGAACACCGCATGTGCTGCATGATTATTTGGTAACATTTTCTGCAATAAAAGTAAGTTTCTGTTCAGCTATGTAAAGATCTACAAGTAGACAGCAGAAATGACAGTGTAGCACTGTCAAAACTCATCATAAAAATTAATTATGATGGTTATTGAACCTGTGTTCCTAAAAAAAATAAATAAAACCACATTTCCCATAAAACTTGCTTCTTCCCTTTTTAGTCCAAGCTTTTCTCCTTTCCCTGACTGAGGACAAATAAACATGTTGGAAGCAAATTATTTTACTTCAGCCTCTCAGTCCTTCCACCATCTGTCATTGTGTGAAACTGTGAAAGCTTTAGCTCCATTTGCACTCCAAGAGCAGCACCCTCTTACTATTTGGTGTTACCCATCAATCTCCTTTAGTGTTACTGTGGTCACAGAATGGCTAAAAATCAATAAGACAGAAGTCCAAAAGAGCCTATTGGCAATCAGCCATGGTGATGAATAGACAACGAGCCTCTCAGTCTCGATACTTTATTCACACCAAGATGTTATTACCTTGAAAAAAGGAAATGAACACACATCAGGGTATCTTGGATGTTTTGATTTTTTTCTGTTCTTGATGCATTTTTGACCTCGAGTCAACAGCAGTACATACACTTTGTAGCTCTACATGTGTGTATCCTCTAAACTAAAAAACAGCAGCTCTTTATTTTTTTAAACTTAAAAGCTTTCAACATTATGTGAAATATATTTATTCGTTTTCTTAACGAGAGTTAGATGAAAAAATCTGATATGACTCTCATGCCTTTGCGGTAAATATGAACAGTCAGCAGCAGGCTAGCTTAGCTTAGCATAAACACTGGAAACAACTAGCCTAACAAAATCCTCCTACCAGCACCCCTAATTTAACACGTACATTTACCAACAATTTTACAGGGAATTATGCACAAGGTAAAAGGTAGCAGGTAGATTAATTTATCATTATCACACGTTTGTGTAGCTAGATTAAGTTGTTGTTCCCTATTTTTTAATTCATAAAACACATTTAAATTATACTCAGTAAATTGCTTATATAAATAAAACAAACTCTCACCACTCTGCAAGCCTGCTGATTTCTTCCCAATATGAAGTTTCATCGTGAATGTGAAGTGTGCCCCCTCAGAGCTGCCATAGAGTTGCTGCTTAACTTCATTGCACTACATCTCTGTGTTATGTTTTTTTTTTAAATTTTCCTGTTAAATGCAACTTAGTTATGGATATGTGGTACCAAGATAAAGACTCTTTGTAAATTTGGTAGACATCATCCAACCCTGGTGTCATCCGCAAACTTCTCAATAAAGGTCTCTACATGGTGCAGGTTGCAGTCATGGGTGTACAGCGTGGACAGGAGGGGGCTGAGCACGCATCCCTGGGGGACTAGCACCAGAGTGGAGCACGTGAGACGGTCAAATTCACACTGTTCAATATCCAGCTGTATGCAGTACTAATTATGTGGTGGTATTTCTTGACATGACATGACACAAGTTCATTTGTGAGCTTTAGACCATTGTGTGTGTGACACAGGCAGGCTGGCTGTTCCCCCATGTTTCCACTCTTAATGATAAGCAAAGCTAACTGGCCGCTGGCTGTAGTCTAATATTTAAAAGGCAGACATCAGAGTGGTATTGATCTCATCTAACTCTTGACAAGAAAGGCCTGACAAGAGATTTTCCAAAGCATTTTCACCGAAAACTCCTTCTTAACCTTTGTGGATTACCAATCATCCACCTTCAAAACAAACATGAAGTCAGCTTTGTTTTTTGTTGCAGGAGGGAATGGTTCTGAAAAGGTCATTCAACGTCTGAAAGAGACTACGACTCAAACCCAGAGGTAGAAATGAGAAAATGTTCAATTTTAAAAATCATATAATTGATTTTTTTTGTCATTTTTTGCATTTACATAGCCTTCATTATTATTATTATTATTTTTTAAATCTTTGAACACATTATAATTGTAGGGGAAGAATCTTCAAAACAGTCTCTGGTCTTTGAGTCTTACTTACTTTAAGTAACTTTCAGGCATGCTCAAGTCGATTTCTCATGAAAAGAAGTCGAAGGCTGTCTGGCATGTAGGGAAAAACCTTCAAATAACTATCGATAAACTGTACAGTTGTATTCTTTAATAGAGATTTACACAATGTCAAATGTATATTCAGTATACAGGCCTTATAAAGCTGCCAAGAACCCCTGGATACGGTCATACTGCCTGTATTAATAATACTAATGGCTCAAAATCGATGTGCAATGATTTATTAATGTCAAAATGATGTACATCTCAATACCACTCATGTTAAACATTTGAAACTCCCACTGGGATTGAAACTCTGCTGCAGCAAGATATCAAATCCACCGCTCTCTGGAACTGACCATGACCTCCCATCTCTCCTGGAAGAAACAAGAAACTTCCCCTCGGCGATGAAGAAAATAACACATTGCATGCCGTACACACATACACACACACACACACACACACACAAACTGTACATACAAAATCCCAGATGTTGAAGCATTCGGAAATGTAAAAGTAAAGCAGCAAGGTGAACTACCAACCACCAACTTTAATGGATAAATTATATGAAGACAGCTGGAGTGACTGGCAACCATTGTAATTCTGTTTTTTCATGTTTATCATGCACAACAAATTGCTCCATTGTGGGTATTAAAGTTTTCTAATCTAATCTGCTGACAAACTCTTAGCAAAATACAGCAGGCTGCCCCTACTGTGTTTTTGACCAACCAGACAAATGATATTTGTGTTTCCAAGCTTTGCATATTTTTTAAACAAATAATGGCAGCATGTGCACTTTGACTAAGCCCTCTGTGACGGTTTATACGAGGGTATGTGTTTGTTCGTGTACGTGAGGGAGTATGTGTGTGCAGTTCTGCGTCATGGGCATTTGTGTTTGTTGAGAGGGAGGTGTTTTTGTGATAGTTTGTGTATTCACAGCATAAGGCCGTGCAGCAGGCAAACACATACAGCCAGAGGAGACACATTAGGATTAACACTCACTCACACACACACACACACACACAACTCAGAGTCTCATAAAGAAATATACACAGAAATACAAATGGTAAACAACAAATGCAAATAGCAACAAATAGTCATCAGCTCCTCTGTTGTCTCTGGTTTGTTGCCAAAAGCTGTTCTTGCTACAGGCAAGAGGCAGTGTGGTGAATAACCCAAATTATTCACCTCCTGTAAAACAAGCACTTAATTTAAAAAAAATATTTATTTTTTAAAATTCGACTTTTCCCACTTTAAGCAAGATTATTAGATACCAGGTGCAAAGCCTCAGCATCTGCTAGTCAGATGTTAGATTAGCATTTATCAGCTGGTAATCCTACTGACAGACTCATACTGTATGATCAAATAGGGATGCAGCAACCAGATTTTGACCACCTAATTTTCATAAAAATCGTCTCAATACTGTATCAGACTTTGGCGATATCTGCCGTGTATTACATATTAGTTATTTTATTTTACATTTTTATTTTACTGCTACTGACTGCTGCATTGTTTTTTTGTTTTGCAGTTGTACATACATAATTCAAACATTAATTGCCAAACATAATTCATGCCGATTTTTATTTTATTTCATTAATGAAAGAAAGAAAAAGCACTTTAAATCAAAAGGAAAAACAAAGTTCAAAGATCAAAGTTATTATTTTAAAAAGGACATTTTTTCAAATCATTTTTTAAATATATATCGCAATAAATAAAACAAATAATTTCTTGGACTTTTCATCGTGGTATCAGCTTGTCTTACCTTGAGTGTCTGGTATTGTTATTTCCCTACTAACTACTATAAACTCACTGTTTAAACTTCTGACCAAGTTATAAAAAACAACAGTCCGACTAAACTGCTGTCATTTACATTATAATATACATATTATAATTATGCAAGTCCTAAGACTGATAAATCAGCCAGGCCAATATTAGCTTGTTACAGACATATCGTTAAAAGTTTACTTAGCAGCAGATAAGTACAAAAGGTCTGAGGTCATTGAAAGATCAAATGGAAATGCCTTGTAAACCCTTTGAGATCACATCAAAGGTCATATTGTGCACCTATTTAACAATATGTGCCAAAAGAAATACAACAAATCCATTTCTTTGTTGTTGTTTTTTTTATATGAAAATCATGGAACATCAAATCATGTTTTCTTCCTGTAAAACAAAATATGACGTGTGCTTACATAACTACAACCAATTTTATCATCACATCCACCTGTCAATGAATCTTCTACATTTAGCAGTGTAGAGCTCAGGCTAAGACTCATTAGTTAGCTAACAACAGCATGATACGTCGATGTTTCTGCCAAGACTCAAACCTTGTTCTGTTTCTGCGAAATACCATTTTATTCACATTGAGGAAGATGTTATCTGTGACAGCTGATTATGCACAAGGCATTTTACGGTGGACTGCTTCAACAACTAACGTTTGCTACATGGAGCATACGATGGGCTGGGGACCGAGCCTCACTGATTAATGTTACTGTACAAAAGCACAACGTAAAGATCTGGCTGAATGGTAATCTAACATGTTACAAGCAGATGCTGAGGCTCTGCACTTGGTATTTGATAATCTTGCTTCAAGTGGCAAACAATTGAATCCTCTGGTTGTTCAGTTTCAACTCTGGGTGAGAGTTTCTGCTCCCCTAGCTGCTGTTTGCAATAGATAGATGATAGATTACTTTTTCAATCCATCTGACCACCAGAGAGCTCTCAACAGTTGTTTTTACTCTATAAAATGTTGTACTTAGTGTGGATCTTGGTTACAATTCTTCTGTTTCAATCTGTATCAAGATTGAAGTTTATTTTGTGTCAATATAAAAAACATACTATCAGCTGATATAGGATAATTCATGTTTTTTAAAACTCCCAAATATTGATGAGTATCTGCCTTAAATCCAGTATCAGTAATGTGGGTGTATGAGTGTGTGGCTAAGTGCCTCAATATGTCAAACGGCCGCAAAATTGGATGAAAAAGCGTATGTTAATTTCTTCCCATCACTGGCAGCGTTAATCTTCAAGAGCATAAAATATCAAAGGTTATCTGAGGACAAAGATATCTGGTGTTAAGGAATGTTTGCGTGTGTGCGTGAATGTGTGTGTGTGTGTGTTTGAAATGTTTAATTCATCTCACAGGGCAGCCAAGGACAAGAGGGAGATTTGGGTTTTGGAAGTGTGTGCATGTTTGGGAGGCTGGGGTTATCCTGTGTTTGTGGGTGTGTTTGTTTGTGGTCTCTCAATGCCATCTGTTAAATAATGAGTCACCTGTGAAGTCTGTAACGCCGGTGCATGTGTGTCTCCACGGGAATATCGTAATCACGGTCAGAGAGAATCAACGTTCACCTTACCAACAACACAAATACACTCATATCCATAAAAACATGTTAGTTATAATTAGACAAACCTTAAAGAAAGGAACGTTATGCATTGTTTAGGCTGCAGTCTAGTTATGCTGGTTTGTCTTTTGGGACCATGCAGTGTAACACAACAATTTATTGAGAATTCTCCAGTTTTGGTCTTTGATGAACTAATGGTGCATCCTCATTAAAAATCCCTGCTGCAAGTCACCACTTTGCTAGAATGATGTTCTACTTTACTTTAGGGGACACGAGTAATGGTAAGATAATCATGAAGTAATGTATTCCAAATTACGACTGAGTGCACCACTTTACTTGAAGAGACACAATAATAGCAACTAATATGTACATAACAGGTAAGTAATTATCAGTTCTGTGGCATTTAGCCATTTCAATATTTAGAAAAGCAGGTTGCAAACACCAGGAGCTTAAAAAGAGGGCAGATATGTAAGATTAATGTAGCCATATTGTGTGAAGTGCAACAATAAAGAAGCATAAAGATCAACAGAAAAGATGAAAGTGATGCTGCAGGAATGCTTTGAGAAATTATGAATGGTTTAGCATCTTTCTGTCCTAAAAAAAAAATTGATTGTGTTGTTCCTGGCTGGTTTTACATGGTGAAACACAGGCCCGCCGATAGGGGGGGACAAACGGGTCTGCTGTCCCGGGCCCAGGGAGAGGGGGGCCCACAACTGGGCCCTCATTAAATTGTGGAATTTAAAAAATTGTCAGAATAGTCCTATTTGTGGAAAACTATTATTTAAATCACATTACAGTTTTTTTATTTGTATTCTCCTAGTTGTCCTTAAGAAATAGTGATCATGAACCCTCCCACCCGAAACACAAAAATGGTTTGGCCTAGATCAAACCTCAATGTTGTTATTAATTTGAAGTTGAGAAGGGGCGCAGGTCTACAATCAAAATGTCTGGTAAGCACAAGTCCGGTGCCCAGAAAAGGAAAGAAAAGAGAAAAAGAGAGGAGTAAAACAAAGGGTTGAGAAATGCTCTAAACATATATATTTGACGACGACGACGACTCCACAGCCGCCACATTAATGCGTGTGCATTTCGCAAGACATCATGTAGTGAATGGCTGCTCCACCTTAAGGCCCAGAGTAGTGTATTACCAAGGTATTGACAGAAACAGTCATTTCAGCACTATCAACATTATAATGAACACACACAATACAACACAATATTGACTTAACAAGCCGCACGTAGCTTGATCTTCGCTAGACTGACTGAACAGCCTCATAGAAATGATATTTTACAATTTTTCATATTTTATTCTAAATTCGTTAAGGCAAGTAATTCTGTGCTTTTAAAGTCATGATATTAAGCTGACACGGATCACTTATTTCCTTTGCGGTCAGACATTACTGCGTCTGCATCATAAGGCTGC
>JAJHUR010086958.1:0-12472 GCA_027495735.1 Lutjanus campechanus
GGAGATAAACACGTGGGAGAACGAGTTAAGATTTCCCAAGAAGATTCAATTCATCGCCTCGCGTCGCTCCGAAAACACAGATATCGCGGAACACAAACAACTGATGGTGATCATGATCAATGAACAGGTCTGTGCCAATTATAGAACACTGATGAACCGAGAAGACTGTAAAGAGAAGGTGTGCAATTACTTCATTAAACGGGGGCCAGGGGCAGAAGTAACTAATTACAAATACTCTTACTGTAATTACGTTGTTTGTTTGTTTTTTTTTGGGGGGGGGGGTAGTTTTATGAGTAGAGTTTAACGTCTGTACTTCTCCTCATACCTAAGTACACATTGCAAGATGTAATCTACTTAGTTACTTCTGAACTCATAATAGAGTACTGAGCACAATGTCAAATAGCCAATAAGGTGATCTGATCACAAACGGACCAATTAAAACACTGACATACAAACGAAAAACAAAACAAAGAGCCGCGGCAGCACACATGTGGAGTAAGAATGTTAATGATTAATGATTAATCCATTTATAGCTGTTAAGAACCAATTAACCAATTAAAAATGTATTCATGGATATTTAATCAATAGACGCAGCAGTAACTGCGCCTCATTTGACACTGTTTTGTCTGGCGGAGCCATTTGTAGCCATTAGGGTAAAAAGGAGAAAAAATTAGGGGAAAAAAAAAACATGTTTAGTATCTTATAAGTTATTGATGATTAATCAAATATTAGCATTTTCAACTATTAGTTCAGGAAAAAAGCACATTTGCAGCCCTAGTTTGGAGAGGCGACGGTGACATCAAACGTTAAAGGTAATTAATACTCTGAGTAGTTTTTGCATCAAATACTCTGACACCAGTACTTTTACTTGCAATTGAGGAATATTTTAGCAATGTAACAGTAACTTGTACTTGAGTACAGATTTGCAGTACTCTTTCCATCACCGCATTTTACTCTGCACATTGGACCAAGAGCTTTCTGAAATGTACTGCACTTTCTGCAGTTTTGTCTTAAATTTATTTAATTTTTAGTTTATTTTACTTTTTATCTTATTTTGACTTCCCACTTCCTTGACTGTTTTAACGCTTTTATTTCATTTTGACATTTCAGTGGTTTTAATTCATGTTTTATTAACTTATACTTGTCTTAATTATTATTTTTATTATCAATATATTATTTTTGTTCCTACTTATGGTTTTATGGTTAAAATCAGGTCTTACTCACGTGTTTTAATTGTGTTAACGTGTGTCTAAAGTTTTATCCTTACACTATCTACACAGTCTTTGTGGGAGCTCATGCTTTGTGCAGCACATTGTTTCCACCTGGAATGAAACAAAGCTTTTCTTACTCACACTGTCTTCTTTGTTTCACCTGTTGAAACAATATTTAGGAAAATCTTTTTCTCTTTTTCTGTTAATAACTCTTTTATTTCTGGCCAAACAGTGTATCCTGCGGCGTGTATCAATCAGCCCCTGTTTGGAACTTCTGCAGAAAAGCCCTGGAAGGCAATGGCTGATTGCTTCATCCTCATTTACTGTCATATCCCTACAATTTATGTCAGTACATTAATTTAATTAAATTGTTTTATGCCTATTGTTGCTGTTGTGGGTTTGTGTTGTTTGTTTTTCATTTTGGCTGTTATTATTCATGTTTAAAGAAGCAATATGTAACAATTGTGTGTGCAATAATGAGTACTGCAGTCTAAACAGTCATTTGAAGCCATAGGCTGCATTTTAAATAGGTTGAATCTCTATTTAATATAGTCTATGGTTAAAGTGAGTTATTCCCTCCACCCCTTCCTCCCCAGACGCGAGGAAGCTCAGGTAGGCTGCAGGAACACTGGAAGAGCCTAAAACAAGCACATTATAATTTGACAAAAACACACGAGGATGAGTCCTACACTGTACGTTAATCAGCTGTTTATTACTGTCAACTGTTTGTAAACTAAGCAATGTAAAGCAAGTCTGATATCCTGAATTCAAAAGCCCACTGCTCTGAAAATACTGTACACACCCTGGAGTTGGAGTTGCAGTGACTGCCTGTCTTCTGTCTGCCAGACTCCATTAACATTTTGCTAAATTTAACCGTTATTAACCTCTTTGCCTTCTACAAGATTTTTAATGCTTTCTTATGACTCATAAACAGACACCAACTCATTTGGCAAAAATTCAGCATTAATTTGAACTTGAATTTGAATTATTGTGAAACGGGCAAACAATAAGTTACGACACAGAATAGAAACAACACAGGTAGTCTATGCAAAAGAATAGACTACTATGACTGTTTTTTGGCAAGCTCTTTTTTACTACGCTAGACACAATGAAATGTTTTAAAATGTGCTTATTTTAGCTATAACCGCTGATTTTTAATTCATTTTAAACAGGAAAAAAGACTGAAACTTTCAATTGGTTCTCATGTCAGCAGCTGCAACAGTAGCTGCTAGTTTACATTACACAGGGGGCATTTTAAACACAGAGGAGAATAACAAATAGAAGATCAACTCTTGAGTTCACAGATGCCAGAAACTCATATTTTTTTATGACTGTGAAACTGAACTGTGTCCTGAGCAGAAACCGTGTGATTGTTCTGACATGACTTGTCACTGCCTGTGTTTTGCCTGCAGCCAGAGAGAAACTGTTTCAAAAAATGGAGAATCAGCCTTTTTTTTTTTTTAACCCTTGTTTGCTGTTATCTATAATCAAGACCCTGATCATAAAATGTCACAGTTTTATTGTAGTTGCTGTTGAACTTCTGCTTCGTCAGTGGAGTTGGAGCATAACGTACCTGTGCTCGGACAAGGAAGTATTTTGGGGAACCAAAGATTAATACAACTCAGAATGACAGTTATTGTGGAACAAAAACACGTGTGCAGATTTTTTGTTAGCGCGTAAAAAGGTTTGTAACTCTGCACTATCTGAATATTCTCCCATGAAGACTCTCAGATTCAGATTTGTAATGTCTTGTTCCCTCGGTGTGAGGGATGTCATAACAATTGAAGCTTTGGTACCAAGTCAGCGGCAAAATTATGAAAACATGACAGCACTCGCTTTTCTACTGGGCAGGCAGTTTTTCTAGATTTGAAGGGGACAGCATAAACGCCCACAAGTGTTCTAGTCTGCTGTGAAAAGCCAGAAGAACTATTACCAGCGTGGAAGAACAGGAACACGTTCAAGTCGGGAACAAGTGCAGCTGCAGCGACAGCTCAGCTTCAATTTGTTAAAAAGAAAAACAAAGTCGTGTTTGGTACGTACTGGTACCATACTTTGCTTTGCCAAGTAGAGTTACTTTACTTTTGTTGTTTTTTCAGGTAGTTCTGTTTAGCCACAATGGCAATAATTTGAGAACATTATTTTCCATAAAACATGTCTGATCAATTTCGAGGAGCATCTATTTTGAGCGATTATGAATCATCACACGGTCGTTTTCCTTCACACAGCTCCCACAGTCTTATTCGTGCACTCAGGAGGAAAGCGTCATCAGGGATCTCTCTCTGTTTCTTCAACCATCACATACAATCATTTCTTACTCGTGGAAGGCAGATGTAGGAGTCGAACAACGTCTTGAAAAGTGTTTTTTTTTTTTTTGTAGATCCAACCCGGCAACGGGGGGGATGCTTACCCTGAGAATCTCTCGGCAGATGTAAGCGGTCCACTCCTCTTTCAGAGAGTTGCCCTTGGTGTTCTTGATCAGGTCCGTCACTGAGCCGGCTCCGCAGAACTCCATGACCAGCTGCAAACAACATACAAAGCTGATTAATGACTGTTCTGCAAAAGGATGCAAGATCTGTTTCAAAAAACCCCGTAACTCCCATAAAACTACTTACTGAAATAACAAAGTGGCTGGTTGACAATCACACTTGTATATTTATGTATTTATCAGAGTACATCACAGTGGATTTTATTGTATTAATTAACAACAAACGTTCATTTCTGTTTTTGGCTTTTACCTAATCACATTATCAAAGTAGTAGAGCCTGACCAATACTATGTGCCGATATCAGGTTATTGCAGATATGTATCAGTATTGGAGTGTATGGTAGCAGATGTGCAAAAAGAAACTACTGACAATGTTTTATTTGCAGCATTTTATGTATAATTGACTTAATTCTTTCCTGATTCAAGGTTAATATTTTTTGTATTTTTACGTATTTATAGTTTTGTTATCTCACAGCTGACGGTGTCTTTTATCTACCATTACTGTCATTTTAAAAAACAGGGCTGCAAATAATGATTATTTTCATTATTATTTTCTTGAGAAACTGGTCTATAAAAGACTGTGAAAAAACGCCTGTGAAGAATTTTTCCAGAAGTCAAGGTAGCATCACCAAACACTGTGTTTTTAATCTGAGCAATATTTCTATGCAGCCACTTCTTCCATCTGAGAGGCTGGAACTGTCAAAAGTTTTGGCCTTTTTGTTTGCAAAATGACAACTGAGCAATTACCAAATGAGTTGCAAGTTAATTTTCTGTATATCCATTAATTAACTGAAGCCGGCGTAGGCGGTTCTGGAGAAAGATAGTTGATTGTTGAGTCTCACTCCCAGGTTGTCAAATACTTCATTCTGGAAATTAGACTCAAAAACAAAATTAAAGGCTAATGCACACGAAGTAAATCCATTGTGTATTGATGATGTATTAATTCTTTATAGACTGGTACTGACCGATGTGGACGGGATAAAAAGTGCTTTCTTCAACGTAATGCACCTCATAAAGAAGATGCACATAACCGCATTACTGTAATAGAATTAGTAATACAGAGAGCAGTACACATCAACACAACACACATGAGCAGACAGCCATGATTACAGTCAGAGACCACAGAAACGACTTCATAAACTGACTCAACCAGGTCACCAGATCACATGAATGAATCACGTTCATCTCTCGACCCAAACACAATGTGTCCATTCTGTCCGTCCCGCTCCTCCGTCCATCCTTAACCGCCTCATGCCTCCGTCTCTCCTCCTCTCCTCATTCATCCCTCCAGCATTACATCCTCCGCTGATATTCGGGCAAAAGTTCAGCTGGTCAGTTCTGGCTCTGCTTCAAGCTGCCCTCATCATCACTCTGGATTACAGAGTGAGAGGAAGTTTGGCAAGTTAATACCCGACCCCTCTCATCCGGGCTGAGTGAGTGCACTCAGACACGCAAAGACAAAAGAAACACGCTCATGTATGCATAAACATGAGGGGATGCATGTCAGCGCGTGCAAACACACCGCTCATGCTCGTGTTGCGCTCATTAACACACGCGCAGGGAAAACAGGCCGTTGAGTCAGGTGGAATTATGCAGGCAGTATATCTGGCTGCTGTGTGTATATGCATATGTTTGTGTGTGTCCTCCCATTGTTGTGTGATGAATGCCACAGGATCAGAGAAGAGAGAGCTCCCTTAGATCACGTTAACACATGATTTATTGCAGCAGCCAGCCAACAACACTCTCATATGCTTTATATCTTACACACACACACATACGTTAAGTATATATACTTGTAAATTCCAAAGCACACAAACCTGCAGTCACACACTACACACTCACGTCTTTCACATAAATGTGATGATAAATGGAAAGTCACTTTTTTTTCTGTCGTGTTCTGTGTTGCTCTTAAAGACTGCAGCCATCTTGTCTTCATATTACACTCCATTTCACGCACAAACACATTACTAAGCTAAACTGACAAAGATTAATCTAAGATTAGGTCTAGTCGGAGTTTAGCAAAACTAGGTTTAAAATGAGTAAATCCTGATTTAAAATAAGAACTTAATCAGTGAAGAGAGGCTTCCATAAACAAATTAGAATAAATGAAAATAATTTGTGTGCTGTCGGGACATAGCAAGTATAAAAGAGGAGGGTATACTGTTCACATTAGGCTGTTCTGTATTCCTTGACAAAACCTGACATTGTTCGCTAGCTAGCAAAAAAGTTAACAAAAAATTATTGTTTCCTAGCTAGATAAAAATGTCTCTTGTTGCTCTGCATGGCCATCTGGCAAACACTTGCACATTTACAGACATGTTGTTTAATGTGTGCTGTCCTTATGAATAAAATAGTTGGGCACAAATGAAAAACACCGTTTGCTATAGTTTGCAAGCTAGCTAAAAACTCAACAAAATGTTACACTGTTTGCTAGCTAGCTAAAAAGTTAACAAAACGTTACTGCTTTTTGTTGCTCTGCATGGCTCGTGCTCTGTATTGATAATTCTTGTTGTTGTTGTCTATATGGTCTCCTGTTGTCTTTGTTCTGTGAATTTCATCATTTATCGGTTTCAAAACATCTTTCCAGAGGAATGCAGTTGAAAATGAGCAATCTGGCAAACACTGGCACATTTACAGAAATGTTGATTAATGTGCGCTGTCCTTTTGAATAAAATAAATAAATGAGAGCAATATGGCCATATAATAGAAGATTTTTGAAGTTTTGGTGAAACAAAAGGTTGGAAACAAAGTTTTAGGTTAACTAAACTAAGGTTTAAAGAAAGATTTATATGGAATCTTTCTTAATTTAAGCTAGTTTAGAAGTTTGGTGCAATATAATGATTTACTGCGGTTTAAAAAATAATCCTTGTTGGTGCAACCCAGTCACAGAGTTGCAAACATGCAGACCAACACACACAAACACACACACGAATAAAGCCGTACCCATAGCTGGTCATCAATGCCAGGAGGATTTTTCTTGACGAAAGCTCCGTAGTAGGTGGCGATGTTCCGGTGGTGACTGTACTTCTTCAGCATGTTAATTTCCGCTTTAATCTCCTCTTCCTCATCCTGACACACATGAGAGGAGAAAAACCAACAGCCGTTAAAGCACAACCTCCATTTGTGACCCCTCGCACATCTTAATAGGATGGTGATAAAGCAAAAGAGATGAAGTTGTTGATGATTTGCATTTTGAATCCATTTAAATACCAAAATCTGTTGATGTGAAGCACACAGCTGGGCTCTAAATATTCCACAGTAACAGCATTACTTTTTAATTACTTTCGTTTTAGGGGGTTACTGCCACAAAGCCAAAAGCAGTTGTTTGAAACAAGTCGTTGTGGTGGCAGTCGGATACTTAAAACTGCAATTTCTTATTCATTATGCACAATGTCAGAAAATTAAGCATTGATTACTTCAATTTAGTGCTCATCAGCCATGAAACAAAAGCACTTGTTTTAGCAAGCTGATTACACTCTTAGAAATGAGGGTTCTAAAAGGGTTCTCCCTGAAGAGCTGGGGTTCTACTCAGAACATTTGCTTTTGAGGAACCCTTTTTTCGTCAGGGATCTTCTGTAATCCAGAGAACCCTTTTTGGGAAGAAAGAGTTGTTCGAGGATTGTTGAGATCGTTGAAGAACTCTTTTGTCAAGGGGGCTTCTAGATAAAACTCTTGGAATATAATAGGGTTCTCCGTAGAACACCCTGAATGGGTCCTGGATGAAACTCTTGAAATGTAGGAGGGCTCTCGCTAGATGCCCCTAGGTGGGTTCTAGATAAAACTCTTGAAATATAACAGGGTTCTTGGTAGAACGCCCAGAATAAGTTCTGGACAAACTCTTGGAATACAAAAGGGTTCTTGGTAGAACCCCCTGAGTGGGTTCTTGATAAAACTGTTCAAATATAAAAGGGTTCTCCCTAGAACCCTCTGGGAGGGTTCAAGATTAAATTCTTAGAACATAAAAGGGTTCTCAAAGAAGCCCTGAATGGGTTCTAGATAAATCTCCTGGGATATATAAAGGGATTCCAGTAGAACTCTGTGGGTGAGTTCTTACTAGCGCCCTTCAAGGGGTCCTGTGCAGAACCTCTCATAGGGAGTTCTGGCTGGAACCTTTCACACATGGTTCTAGGTGTAACCCTTTATGTTGGGTTCTAGGTAGAACTCTAAACGGCTTCTAAGGAACCAAAAAGAGTTCTCCTATAAAGGGACAAGCTGCAGAACCCTCTATGGTTCTAGTTATCACTTTTATTTCTCAGTCTGCAGTAGCGACTAATTAAGTCAGTAATTTGTGCCCTTCATTTAATTTTCAATCATTAATTAATAGTCATTCATTTTATTGTATTTAAGCAGATTTATTCACACTCAGTCATTCACACCCAGCTTCATTTATTTGTTTATTCATTGTTCACACTTCTGTTGCTTTGCTGATGTGCACATTCACTCATCCCCGCACATCTGCATATGTTCATTTCCTTATTCATTCATTCATGCTGCTGTTCATTCATTCATTCATTCATCGGTTCCTTTGTTGCTTCATTCCTGCAGTGCTCCATTGTTTTGCTGGCAGCTGAGTGCTGACGGGGAGGCGTAGGGTGAGAGGATCTCTAAATATAGCTGAGATTCCCTCCTGCTTTACAGACACGCCTGAGACCACACTGCTGTCCTAATACCTCCAGCTAATATTACCATGGCAATAGGCCTGTCCTCATTTCCTCTCTGCCACATCACACGCACACGTGCGCGCACATACACACACACGACGCCAGTGACTCATCGCTCATAATTAGATGACATGGTCGGCGGTGGTATAATCACTTGAGATGATTTGCTGTGCGTGGGTACGTGCGTGCGTGTCTGAGAGTGCGTGCGTGTGTTTGTGTGTGAGTCTTACCCCGGTGACATCCATGACCTTGATGGCTGCCAGCTGCCCAGTCTTAACATGGCGACCCTGGTGGAAGGAGGAGAGGAGGAGGACAGTCAGAGACACAAAAGACGGAGGAAAGAGGAGGAAGAAGAGAGAAGAGGGGAAAAACATCAGTGAGTTTACAGTTTTCTCAAGAAAATGCAGTACATGCTTTAACATGCGCTGCTTTAAATAAACTGTTATAAACATGATTCCCAAAGGTGAGCCACCCCGATAAGAAGCAAGCACAATAAGTGACCTCAACTTTTTTAAGACACAATCCAAAATGGAAACACAAGTGTCACTGCACCACCAAAATACTGGATGGAAAACTGCTATTATTCCTAAACTAATAGACAAAATACGAGAACTAACAACAGACCAGGGATGCCAAGAGAACCACTAGTTTGCAACCAAGCTGATGTCAAAATTTGACTTGATGGGGACAGCATACACTAGGGTTGGGTGATTGGATGAATTTATCGCCTATCGACGATGGGCTGAATCCATCACCGGTTGGTTTTTTGGGGCCAATTTTTGGGGCAATATTTGTCTCAGCAAACTACTGTAATGGTCTGTAGTGCACCCAGTCAGCCGGACCATGAGTGTGCTGAGCTGGGTGAGGAGTGAGACGTAAACAGCCTGCAGAGTTGGACTCTTTGCACTCTTTTCACACAAACCAGAGTTGGTGATTGTTGGAAGAATGGGCAGACTAACTAACTTGAATGAAGTATTTTTTACGAGGAGAATGAGCCAGTTCAGTAAAAAGAGAGAAACTTGAATTCAGAAGGTGAAAAGGTTGTATTTATCAGTTCTGGGAATTATTTAACTTCATGACATGGCGTATGTAACGTAGTGAATTCACCACTTCGACACGTGTCCCAGCTGAGACTCAAGAGGACGGGGGAAGGTGGGAGAAGGGGGGCAAAGATTCACAAATTGCCGGTTGATGGGCAGACAATAGCTGGTTGGAAAATTTCAACATATCACCCAACTCCAGCATATACACCTAAAAGTCTTTTGGCATGGAAGAGCCAGTCGACAGCGTGTCTAAGACAGCAACGAGTGCAGCTGCATTAACAGCTCCACCTCAACTCATTGAAAAGAAAAACAGAGTCGTGTACGGAGGTACTTTGCATTCCCGGCAGATCATCAGGGATTAATAATAATAAACTTTGCAAAAACCAGAATTCAAACTGTGCCAGGAGAAAAGAGGCATCAATTCCAGCTTAGCAAAGACAGATAAGCTTCAATTCATGTTAAAGTTACATTAATAACAAATCCAAAGTTATCAATCTTATTCTTTTCCTGAAATCACTTGCAGCTGCAGTCAATCAGCGTATCAGACCGGGAGCTTAACAGCAGGTGGAGCGCATTTGTCCGACTTGACAACTTTTGGCAAAAACTCCATCAAAGGTCTCGTTAGATTTTGGTTCAAACATGCCAAATTATAACTGGTGAATTACATTTTGTCTTTGTTTTTCCAACTTTAAAGGTTTGTTGACAGCTGTGAAAAGCTCTGATCAAAATGTGATATTCGGTTATCTGAATAAACTTGTTGTAGTTAAAGATTATGAATTGAGGCTTTTAGCAGCTGACAGCAGATATCCACAGTGTCCCTGATTGAAATCAAGGACATGACAGGACTTGCATTAGACTGTTTGATAGCCCATTATATGTCACTGTGATTTGACTCATAGTTGCAGCATCGGTCCAACACTGAAAATGTCAAATTGTAGTCGGAAAAAGAGCAGACGGCGTCTAAGATATGCGAGATAGAGAAAGGAACAGACAAAGGCAGACACCAATACACACACTTGACCGTGTTGTGTAATATCGAGGCTAGGCAGATGCCTCGGGGAGCCAGGAGGCGAGGAAACTGGGAGATTGGAAGCTGAGGGGCGAAAGGAAGGCCCAAGTGGTTCGTTTGCAACAGAGCATCTGTGGCTGTGATTAGCTAATGAAGCTAACAGGGCTAGAGCCGCTAAAACCACTGACGGCTATTACTTCCACCTGTCTGGACTCAACTGATTAGCATGTTACAGTCTGAGAAGAACAGCTTAGCTGCAGTGGCACAAACAAACAAATGCATACACACATAGTCAAGGACACACACGCGCGCACACACACACACACACACTCAAAACAAGGGCAGGACTGTTTTTCCTGGTGGAATTGTTATAAACCAGATGGCATTAATGGTCTGGCTCTAAAGCACCTCCTGAGGGCTTTAATCGAAGGGCCGTCCTGATAATGAGCGCTCGGCCCGAACAGAGGCGAGGAATGCTACAAAAAGAACTTGATGTTGGCGCTTCCATTGTTTCTGCAGGAGTGATTTTTACAGTAACAGTGGCGTTTCTGCACCCTGCCACTGGTCATTAGTCATTCTCGCCGCCTCACATTTTACTTTTATCTCATTTTAACAGATCAATTGTGCTCACAGCCTCACCAAAACTCACTTCACTTGATGAATAGCCTCTGAGACGGAGGTTATTCAATACATGCAGTTATTAATTTAACTGCCAAATAATGTAGGCAGCTCAATATCTTACTTGTCCTTTTACACTCACATTTTATAAAGCAGCAAAACTAGTCAGTGGTCAACATAATTATATGATCAAATCTCTATCAGGGCCAAAAAGTTTTTAATTTTTTTTTAACTGACTCACTTTAGGCAGGAGGTCAAATTCCAAATTAAAGGCTGATTTAATGAATTCAAGGCAAAAAAAAATAGTATTAAAGGTACATTCACTTATTGTTTTGCAAAGAAAACTGCTTCACAGAGATCGACTGATATGTTATTATCAATCAAGGAGGCCAATAGTCAATATCATGAAACGATATACATGTGCAGTATAACAAAGAAAGGGCAAATAAAAACAACTGCATTATGTTCTGAAAAAAGAAAAACAACACAGGACCCCAGGACACAAAGGCAGGTTCCCCATAATAACCTGCTCACTGTACATCATCCTGCTTATTACATAGCTACTTATGAAAATAAATAAATAATCTGACACAAAATATTAATTGTAAAATGAATTTATTCATTAAATTTTTTCCAAAAGATTTTATTGCTCCTCCAGAGTATATTGGTGCTTTCAAATGGGGTCGTGTTTACCGTGTTTATGAGACGAGCCCACTTGTCGTGTTCATGACATTGTGGACTTGAGTTGTTCATTAGAACAGAACTTTTTAAAAACATTATCTTAAAACAAAAAGTGCCAGGAGTTGCTAGCAGAATTTTAACTGCAAGTTAACTGAACACTGTGATAAATAAATAAATAAATAAATAAATAAATAGAGTAGAATAAAAAGTTTTATGAAGTTAAAAAAGAGAACTTCAATAAACATAAAATTGCCTAATAGCGGATCCGATAATCGGATCAGCCTGATAATCAGCCGACCTTTACTCCAAAAGTCACCACAATTTGTTTTGATTTTGAGGAAGTGATCATGTTCTCTCTGAGCTGCGAGTGGGAACAAAACTCTGCACTTGTACATTTGGTGGGTTCTCACAAGACTGGCAACATGTTAACATCAGGTCCCTGAATGAGGCGAAGTTAATGCTGTGAATTAAATTTCTCATTAAACAGCTCCTCTGGAATTTAAAAAAAAAGAAAAAAGAAACTTTCAAAGTCGCTGATTTATTGCTGAAAGAAAGTTGGGGTTTTAATATGATAATTCATTGTGTCACAATCCAGCACTCCACAATGCAAACTAAGCACCACTGGATGGTTGAACACTGTGATCAGTCTCTCTTTTTCCCCTCACACACACACACACACACACACACACACACACACACACACACACACACACACACACACACCCCAGACTCTGAGAGAAAAAAAGAGCGGGAAAGATTGAACAG
>JAJHUR010086959.1:0-30631 GCA_027495735.1 Lutjanus campechanus
GGGGGGGGGGGGGGGGGGGGGGGGGGGGGGGGGGGGGGGGGGGGGGGTGGGGGGGGGGGGGGGGGGGGGTGGGGGGGGGGGGGGGCAAAGGGGGGGATTGGGTGGAAATCACAGCGGTTGAAAATGGCAGTGCAGTGAAAGAGGGGCCTGATTGCATTGGGACAGCATGCGAGAGGGAGCAGCAGGCTCAGCCCAATCAGGGCGACAGAAGGAAAAAGTGCTCTTATCAACGAGTAATGGCCCACTTGACAATCACACAGGCACAAAACTGCTCTATTTAACGCTGATTGCAAAAACTGCTGCCCCCCCCCATCTCAGAGCCGCATGACTCCCCGACATCTCCCTGCCACCTCACAGCTTACAGCCAAGACCCTTTCCTGAATGGAATTTATAATCACCCCTCCTCTATTTCCACGCTAATTGTTATTTTAAGACTTGTGTGTATTAGGCATTTAGTGCTGCTGAAATGCCTGCCTTGATTACTGTGTTTATTGCGAGCATTGAAGCCATATCCATCTCAATTCCACCAGCCTGACAGGTAGTGAATGTTTAAACAGGTATCACCTACCTGCCTGCCTGTTCGCCCCAGTTCATGTCCACTGCTTGGTGTGTGTGAGAGTGACTGCTGTGTATATCTGGACATGTGAAGGTTAGAACTAATGAGGCTCTGCAAAGCGTGTTCTACAGCTCTGATGATTAATGAAATACTCTGACAATCAACAGCAATTTTAGTTTCAGTCTCTACTTTAATGAGATGGTCTTAGTATATTTCACATTTCACATTCGTTCACACAGACAGTAGCACATGTGTATCTTGATTTGGCAGCAACCTGCTGTCAGCCTGCTTTTATTTCATTAATACTTACAGTTAGCCATGCACTATATTGGATTTTTGTCAGTTTCCAATATGTCGATATTTTCTAACTCTTTTTGGCCTATTGTACATGTCAGTACCGATATATGAACATATTTTTTGCACCTTTTCACAGAGAATATCAAGTCCTGTGGTGGAATTAGCATATTATTACGACTACTCTTATCGTGATGATCGGCTGGATAGTGCAGACATGAAATACAATGCTTTTCAAAATGTGCACATTCATTGTGCAAAATAAGAAAACTACTGTTGTCTATTGCCTGTTTCTTTTTGTTCTTGTCGTATTTGTCAAAATGATCGGGATGATGGGTCTTAAGATCGGCCATTCAATTTGTAAAGTTGAAAAAATGTTATTTGGCTCCAATGAGCAATCAGAGAATAGCAACTTTGCTAGCCAACTTGAAACAGCCTCCACACTACAGACATAGTCACGTTGATTGCACATTAATAAAGTCTCATCTTGTGAGCCTGTCATATCAGCAGACATCTCTATTTCGGGCCGATAGTGATATTTCCTTTTCAAGTCTTTACTCTTTACCAGCCGATACTGATTACATGCTGATATTATTGTGCATCCAAACTTACAGAGCACCGCAGCAGTTCTAGTAGTAATATAGATGTTTCTCCATTTTGTTTGCTCCTGGATCTATTTATTTATTCCTTGTGAAATAACCTTTTTCACATTGTGTGTTTTAGTTTACGAAAAAATAATAATGCTGACAGTTATTTCATGTCATGTCTAAAGAATTTAACTTTGTTCGCAAACATTTGAACCATGCTTGCTATGGTTCTCATAATGAATAAAATGAGTAAAACGTCCTGTAACTAAAACGTTTGTACACACATGCACATTGATTCACTTGCCGTTACAAAAACAGATGTTATCTGTGATCCTCGTTATGACTCTTTTTTTCCTTCTGGTTCATGTAGCCTGGTTGTCTTTAACACCCACAGGTGTGTGTTGGCATCCTGGTGTGAGCCAAGAGGAAAAGAGTGAAGCAGATATGCTGGTGAGTGTGAATGGGCAACAAACACATTGACAAGGCTCCTTTACTATTATTATTATTATTATTATTATTATTATTATTATTATTATTATTATTATTATTATCATTATTATTATTATTATTATTAGCAGTGTTCAACTAAATGACCAGACTTTTTTCATGAAGGCACAGAGATTTATTAACCATTTATGTACTCTGTCACTTCATGTTGACACACGTAGTTCATTATATGTAATTATGTGAATTCTCAGCAAATGGGCCCCTCCCCAAATCTGCTTAATGCTGCAGTCACACAGCTGCAAATTACTGTCTTCGCTTCACATGGAGCTCAACTCTGGTGACCTTTGACTGGCAAAGTCACGGCCTCAACCAATAGCAAAGATGTGTGTGTTCCATTTGCCCCAGCAGTTGATGGCCACTTACCTGCATTTGCGTATGTGTGACCCTGCCATCACTCATATCAACATGTGTGTGTTCTCTCTCACCTACATAAATAAATACAAGTAAACATATAACAGCAACAATCAGTACATTACTCATGTCATGTGGCAGGCCGCTTGTGGTGCACTTTTAACATTTTGGTGTACAAAAAAAGATCTATACCATTTTCAGGAGAGGGTTTTTTTTAATTGAGAAACAGCTTACTTTTGTTATTTTGTAATTTTGTTTTGATAAGTAATGGTGAGTATTTTGGATAAATGTGATTATTGCTGGCCTCCATGGGTCCCACTAAAGCGGCTTGGCCCAGGAAGCTTTCCCCCTTTTCCCCCCAAATGGGCAGCCCTGGCAACTAGATTGACCTCACCTTGCGAGGCAGATGGAGTCATGAGATCCAAAGATCACAAGATCACAAGATCACCAGAATAGTGCATGTTAGATGTGATAGACAGATGGTTCATCCAATCACCTGCCAAGTGTTTTTTGAAAGTGCCTGCCCTTTTCCAAACAGTTTCCAAGGATGACTTCCCAGATGGTTCTGTGTAACAAACCATCTGGTGTCTCAGGTTAATACTTATCATTGTATATGCACAAACAAGTACAAATGTAAAAAGCCATTTAGCAACACATTAATTTCTACACATAGACAAAATTGGCAAAATGGAAGTAACCACTGGACATGGATTTTTCTAGTGAATCATTTCATTAAGAAACATGTCTTCACTTAGATGTAAGAAATCTTGGGTTATGGTCAAAAATGTGTTTAGTGAGGTCACTGTGACCTTTGACCACCAAAGAGTCCAAGTGAACATTTGTGCCAAGTTTGAAGAAATCTCAAGAATGGGATGACCCGAAAACATAATGCCTCAGGCCATAAAAATACAAAGGCATAAAAGTCAGAAAAAAATGTTTTTTTGAATGTCAACAATTGTAAATCACAGAGGCCCTTCAGCAAATAGTCATGAATGTGCACAAAAAACATTATGTTGACTGGTCAAGTAGTATTCGAGATGAGCTCTGGACGAGCTGTAGGTCCAGTGCTCATGCACACACGCACACACGCACACATGCACACACACGCACACATGTACACACACGCACGCACACACACATGTACACATGGCAGCAATTATATGATAATAAGATGTAACAGTCAGCCTCTTTTCCTGCATTTCATTCTCTGGCAGTTTTTGCAGTACATTTTATGTTTTAAGCTTTTTGCTTCACAAATGTATATTATGCTGTATTGTCATATTAGTATAATATATGTACAATGGCTGATGTCCTTTTTGAACATACTCTTGGAACAATCTATAGCCAGAATACATGGGGCTTCCAAAAGGACCATTCAGGCATGGTCCTCTGCAGCAGGAGAAGTTAAAAAGCTGCTGACTTGAACTTTTGTACTTGTACTCTACTTGTAAACTGTTTTGTTGTATGGAAGTGCATTTCGATTCAGTTTATGAATTTGTGTATCATTAAATATAGAACTATGGTGGGAGGGGAGGGGAGGGGAGGGGAGGGGAGGGTACAGGTTGCCACAGGGGTGGGGTGTTTGACCTTGCATGGTCACAGTGGGGTAGAAACATTAATAATATGTCTGATGATGTAAGTTTGTTTCTTCTACCTCTGCTGAAATAATAAAATAACTGATAAAAAAATTTGTATAATATACCCCATACCAAGGAAAAACGATTAGAGGTTTCATGATAAACCACAATAAAAATTCCTGACGTTTAGTATTACTGTTTCAAATTTCAGTTATCATCAAAACTGTGTTTAATTGCTCTGAAACACTCACAGGTAAATTCTGTCCAGCATGAGCCAAAGTTAGCAGGTTTTGCATCAGTGAAAACACTGACATCACAAAGAATATGATGGCATTTCAAATCAGTGAGAGGTTTTCAATATGTGTGTATCAGTACCTTTTGAACATTTTCAACAAAATTTAACAATGCCACAATAACACTAATGGCCATCATAATTTTGGTCACCATAGTACCATTTGTGATTTTGATGGCATCTCTACCCTGCACCAAGCTGGATTGTGATTCAATGTGTAATTTGTATGTGCCTGCACTATATTTATTCTTTACAATTGTCTACTTTGTAGCCTCAGTACTTTATATGCTTTAATAAAATAAAATATTGAAAAGTTGTTTTTTTTTTTTTGTTTTTTTGTAATGTGATTTGAAATCAAATGTCTCCAAAATGTCATGAAAACCATGAATGTTGTCATATTTGAGCCTGTGGCCTTTTTTTTTGAGTGGTAGGACAGCTTATTTAGTAAAGACCAGGGTTCAGCCTCTCACCGTGCAGAGTCATGTTCTGGAGAAAGAAACTGAACCCTTGACTTTCTTGTGAGTTTTGTGTTAAATGTACTGTATGTTATGTTACATGTTCATTTTAAACATGATCAGCAATTTCACTGTTCTGTGTCCCGTCAAATATTTGAACAGGATTTCTGTGAACAAAAATACCCAATCAGAGAACAATCTTGTCCTCTTCTTTCACAGTGTGTTCATCATTAGAGATCCTCAGGGAGTGAGACTCTCAGGCTTTCTCACATCTTGAGACAGAAACATGGCTCCTCTTACTGGTCAACTCTGGAACTGACAAAACACTTCACTCAGTTATGAAAAGGAGCCAAGTTTATGCCGCAAAATTCAAGTCTGTGTCTGACATATTCTGTGATACTTTTTCACAATATCAAGGCAATGAGACATTGAAAGATATACAGCAACAAGCAAAGCCACCGCACTTATATGTATGATAAATATAGAAAATTTGACCAAATTTACCATCATGATTATCTGTTGTGCTGAGTTAATGTAGCTCTGATTGGTTTCACAGGAGAGTTGTCTTCTGTATTGTCTACACACTAATAGAAAATGTGAAAACGGTGCTGTGTCTCACAGCAAAAGTAATTCTCCACTTGTCCAGAAGAGGGCCACAGAGGACCTGCAGCTGAAGCCTGTTTTAGTCAACTGTGGGTATACTTTCTGAGCTGGAAACTGTGGGTTTGTACACTGAGTCAGTGATGTTTTCAACGTGCTGGGTGGTCTACAGCTCATGTTTCATAACCTTTAAAATGAGAGGCTAGAACCATGATCTGATGGGATTTTAGCCTGCCAGTCACTGATAGCAAACAAATAATATGTATTTTTTTTAATGCATAATTAGCAGATGAATAATAATGTCTTACAGTTTCATATTTAACTTGATGGATACCATATAGTGACAATGTACAGCACAAACATCTCTACAAATACTCCCCAACAGTTAGTTTAGAAAAAAATGCACACTCAAAAACACACACAGCAGCAATTGCATTAATTAGAACTGTGCAAGTCACTCTCCATTACAGATCTCTGGGGATTTTATAGTAATCACTATTCAGCCTGCTTTCATTTAGCTGTCGACTACTGTTGCTTACACATCTAATACAGTGACTAATGATTAAAGTGTTTTTATAGTGGATATTTGGAGCAGCATTGGATTACATTAAAGCCATTGCTGGAAAGTAATTAAGTGCATTTACTCAGGTATAATACTTAGAATTCACAAGTAATTGTACTTTGCCTGAATATTTGAATTTTCTGCTACTTTATATATCTCTTATATATCTTACTCCACTTTATTTATCTGACAGCTGCAGTTATAAGTAGTTACTTTACAGATAAGGGTTTTATATAAAAACATAGGTTATAAAATATGATATAAAATATATCCCCATATTAAAAAAAAAAAAACATCAGTATACAGTTTGGGTCCATCGTGATGTTTCAGATGAGCTGCAGTTCCACCAAAGCCAGATTTTTTTCCTCCAAGCTTCTCATATGGTTTCATTTAAATAACTGTTTGAGGGCCACAAAGGCAACATGATCCAATTTTCACAAAAAGACAAAGATTCAGTTATTATTATTCATGTGGTGGCCAGTCAGAAGGGCCTGGATTCCTCGGTTGGGAACCACTGGACTAAACTACTAAACTGTGTATAAAATAAATTAACTAGCTGCACTTCAACCAGCTACAACTACAAAATGCAGCATATGAATAAAGATGCATCAGTATTAACAAAGTTATAATAATCTCTTATGATCTCATATGTAACAATATATCATTGTCATGGATAATTTCTCTGCAGAACAAGTACTTTTACTTTGATACTTACTTTGAAAGTACTTTTTTCTGATATAACAGTGTATACAGTACATTCATAAACCTGATCCCTCTCAATCATCACTTATGAGTGTCTGTTGTTGGCTGTATCTGCAGAGATCCTGCCTTCCGCCTGTGTGTTCTCATTATTTCGCAGTGCTCAGGATGCTTTGCCAACCCAGAACATCGATATTTGATGTTCTGGGAATGAGACTTGACAATCAGCTATCTTTCTGATGCGTTTTTACGAACAGCTCACACAAATCCTACTGATTCTACCTTTTAGGAGAGTTTTAGATGCTGGGCTTTTATTATTTTATGGTGGGGGTATTATGTGGGGGTATATTCAGATCCTTTACTCAAGTAAAAGTAGTCCACTCATACTACACTGTAAAAATTACTCTGTTACAATTAAAAGTCATTCATTGAAATGTTAATGTAAGTAAGAGTATAATTAAGAAAATGTACTTCAAGTATTCAGTGGAGGCCAATGGCCCCATGTGTCTGTTATACTATAATATATTAAATCATTAGATTATATGATTGATGGATTAATGTCAAAACAGGATTTTACTGTTGTAGTTGGTTGATGTGGAGCTAATTTTGAAGTACGTTATATTGAAGTGTCAAAATTATTAAATTTATTATTATTTATTTATTTATATTATTATTTCTATTACGTATTAATCTGCTGTTTGTTGTCAGTCCTTTTGTTTCAACCAATGGTACAACTTAGAATAAAAAAATTAAACTCTTAAAAACATTAAAAGGATCAAAACAGCAAATATTCTCATTTGAGAAGCTGGAACTAAGAAACGTTTTTGCTTAAAGGTATAAGCTGCAACATTTTCCTTAAAAATTAATGCATAGACTCATATTACATAATCCCTTTCAATCATCACTTATGATCCACTGGATGTGTGTGGTGGTGTCTGTATCTACAGAGACTCAACCCTCTGCCTCTAGTTCCTTATTTTCCAGTGTTTGTCTTGCTGTGCTTGGAAAGTTTCACCAGCCCAACATGCTGCATCATATTTTATAAACTCTTGATATGTTGTGTGTGCAAAACTTTACTTAGAAATTTGTTCAGATACAGTTACTAATTACCTGTTAAAAAATCTAGCCAGTAACGTAATCCAATTATCACAATATTAAAGTAATGTTACTTGATTACTTGCCATTACTTTTGAATTACCTCAATACCTCAATATGGTGAAATTGTTTAGCCCAATACAGTGGTCTTAGGGCTGTAACTAATTTTTTAAAATGATTTCTTAGTTTATTTATTTTAATCTGAGGATTATTTTCTTAATTAATTGTTTAGTTGTTTGGTCCATGAAATGTCCAATAAGGATGAAAAATGTTCATCAAAGCTCAAGATGACTTGTTTTGTCCAGAACCCAAAAATATTCAGTTTACTGTCAGAGTGGAGTAAAGAAACCAGAAAATATTTAGATGCATCCAAATGTTTTATAATTGTTGATAGTTTTATCGGTTTGCCCAGCTTTTCCTTCCTTTATTGTGTGCAGTTTCTTTATTGATCGATTTAAACACAAAGAATTGTAAAATTTCTGAGGCATTTTTTCACTAGAGGCCATGGAAATGAATTGGCAACTGTGTAACTGTGTACTTTATTTTAAAATTATTATCCTACAAATAATCCCCATTTTTACTAAATGTGTCTGTAATCTGATTATGTTTTTCTCTGTAACTGTAATGGACTAAAGTTACCTTTTTTGTATTCAGATTACAGAATCCTGCTGCTGTAATCTGTTACTCTCCAAGCCTGTTCATAAAGTAACTGTTAACTAATGCTGTCAGACAAATGTAGAGAAGTAAAATGTACATTTCCCTCTGAATTGTAGTGGACTGGTAACTGGCATGACAAGAAAACTCAAGTAAAGTACTTAAAATTTGCAAAGTACAGTAGGCCAGTTTAAGTAACACACTGAACACAATAAACTAGTATGTTTACTCAGCATATAAACAGTAAAGAAAGTAGTACACAGTAATATTTTTTTTTTTTTAAACATTCTGATACAAATGTGAATATATTTTGATGTAAAACTCTAGAATAGGTTCTGACTGCAGGACTTTTACTGGTAGTAAAGTATTTTCACAGTGTAGTCTACAGCTACTTTTACTGCAGTAAAGGATGACAGTAGTTTATATGTTAGTGGGACTCTGTGTAAGTGGAAACCAGCCTCGTTGGCAGCATCGTCACGTGATCTCCCATGGCAACCGGCAGTGTCATCAGTTCCGCTGTGGAGAAGTGAAGTGCAGCTTCAGTCTGTCCGGCTGTGAGCTGAATTGACGCTGCACTTTATAACAACTCTGCAGGTTATATCTGACTTTACACACTGGCCTCGACGACTTCCAGAGAGGACCGAGCAGAGTCCACGAGCCTTCATACCTGAAATATACTGTGGAGGGAGTTTTCTTTTTTTAACAGAGAGTGCGAGCTGAAAACCATGAGTCACCTCAACCCGGGGTAGGTGCAATTTAATTTTTTATATTCAGGAGTGGAGGGACTGGGAACCAGCTTTCATTTAAACTTGCGTGTAAGATAATGTATGCCTGTGTTTTTTCAGTCAGGTCAGAGTAATGTTCATTTTTTTGCTGCTCTCTTATTATTTTTGATTACATAAAAAAAGTACTTAATGAACTTATTACAAATAAATCATGGGAGTAAAATGTATAGTAATATAGTCACTAGCTTGGTATAATTAACTACATTAAATTGACACCAACTGTGTGCTAATGTTACTACTATGCTAGCCTACCAATAGGCCCCTATGACTATTTAACTATACATACTTTACATTAAAGCAGAATACACAACTGACTTGGCCAGGGACCAGTTAATAGACAAACTTTAATAATAATGTTAATGTTAATATAAAATGAAGGAATAAACATTGAAAAAGCCCATAACTCATCTCTCTTCTTTATTGCTTTTTCTGGTTCATGTATGGATCGTCAAATCAGGTATGTTACTGCATTTAATGACTGCATTTTAGTTGCTTTGCTAACATTTGAAAGTTGAGTTTATACAACATTAAACATGGTTGGACCTCTTTTATCATGCAATCACTGAAATGTTGGAATGATTCATAAACATAAACCATAAACACAGACAGAATTAATAGCAATAGCCTTCCCTAACAGGCCAGTTTATCCCATCATACAAGGCTGGCAAAACCAGTGTGAATCAATTTGGTTGGAGGGCCACCTGGCAGCCTATTTAGTGCCAGATTTGGCCAACAGGCCGCAAGTTGATAAGTTCACAGCAGTTAAGTATGGAAGCAGTGTTTAGCAACATAGTCATAACAAAGTCAGAACTGAGGCTCAATTCACTACTTTTAGCTGACTTAATACCTACTGTATACCAATGGCACTTTTTAAACTACTGTACTGTAAAATATCTCTATTGTGAGCAACAAATGACATTAAACTCAACCTGTAAATACAAGAAGAAAAGACAGACATAAAGATGGAGAATAATGAAAACACTCTTTTTGTGGAAGAGCTGTTCAGATTCTTTCCCTGTGTAAAATATCAGTACCACAATGCAAATTTACCACTACTGGAATGTAGCTATGTATATTTACTTTAATACTAAGGTCAAAGTTTTAAGTACCTGTTTTCTTATTGTTGTAATTCAATGCTACGTCATATATTTCACTCAAAACATATTAAACTAATAAATAATATGATATTTGTTGGGGTCTATATCAACAAACATGCTTTCTTACATCTGGAGAACAAGATTTGTAGGTTCTTATCTCTGCAGCAATACAGTACTTCATAATAATGCTATTTTGTCACACATTTTCTTCTCTCAAAAAACTGCAGCTTTTGGATGATATATCAATTAATTGAGCTGCCATAGATTTTACATTCAAAACAGATTGTAAAATATGATGCGTTGTCATGAATTTAACTCTTAAACAGTCTATCTAGCAGTTCGTAGTTGTAGTCCAGCTGCCACATTTAAGTGCTGCTTAAATATTAATATATCAATAATAATGGTCCAGTAACATAATAATATAACATTGATAGAGATTATTCTGCTGCATAGTGAGTCCTTATTATAGTTATTTATTATCTACTACTTAAAGTAGCCCACATGTTGTTGCTAATAGGCCACTTCTATATTTGTTCTTAGCTACGTTTTTATTTCAAGCCTTTTACTCATAATTGAGTAAGTAACTTCAGTAAATTATTTGAATAATTCTTCTTTCCATATGCCGATTTGTTTTTATCTTTAGGCCAACAAATGAATTATAGTCAAACTTACATTTTACTTTTTTTTAAAATTGCATCCAAGTTACTGTTTTGAAATTACTTTCAGAACCCTATTAATTCATAAAAATATATTGTAGAAATACAGTCTACAGCATTACAGTCAATATAAAGGCATAATGAACTATTTTAATTGACTCCAAACATGTGTCAGTGCTACTGTTTGGCCAACATAAAGCTAATGAAAACAACTTTACATACAGCAGTTTTATATTTAATGTTAAACTCTAAAAAACAAATCACAGAAAACAATCTGACAAGAGAAGAGATTTGACATAGTAGCACAGTATATATTTCTGTGCCATGTGTCTGTTTCAGAGAAAGTCATGTATAAAATGACACTGTGTTGTGGTTCAAAGAGAAATCTGCAGCCAAAGCTAAGGAGCAGCGGAGACAGTTGAGCCAGGAGCACAAAGAGGAGGCAGACAGGGTTAAGTGTGCCATCCCCTCTAATTCCTCTGCGTAATCAGACACCGGTAACAGACCCTATAGTTGTAAGATCCTGTTGTCTCGTACACAAATGCTGGAGGAAATCAAATCTGTGTTGGAAAAAACACTTTCAGACGAGCCTGGCTGTGGACGAGCTGATGTCTCGTTAATGAGGACAACAAACAAACATGGTGTTGTGTCCCACTAAACCATTTGATTGAGATTCAGGTTTTCTGTTGACGGTAGTCAAGAACTCTCGAGTTACTCTTGCGCTAGACAAAATTTAAAGTCTGGATATCCTTCATGAAGTGAAGAGGGTTTTTTTTAGAACGGGAGTTTAGGATTAATTCAGTAATTCAGTGTGTTTTTTTGTGTGTTTTTATTGTTTCTGTAGACTTATTTCAGCCTACAACAGTCTCACAGACAAACATCTTGCCGGATACTTCAGCAACACTCGGATCAGGAGACACCTGCAGAGAGCAGGACTGGTACGTCAACACCATGATGATGATGATGATGATGATGATGATGATGATGATGATGATGATAATCACGGACCTAGCTACCACTGAAACAGAGCATTGTGGTTTCAAATTTAAAGACTTGAAATAGTAGGGATAACTGGATACCACTTTTTCATGTCCAACAGTGATACAGATACTGCAACCTTGAGCATCTGCTGATACTGATACCAGTCTGATACCGTCTGTTATAATGATACAAATAATACATTTGTAAGGATGAACTTTGCTGAACCTTGCTGTCTGAAAATGGATATAGACCTCATTTAATGTTTATAAAGTCTTGACCATGGCTCTGATGATAATGGAGGATAATGATGATGATGAATCCAAACTTGGTATATTCTACTTCTGAGAGCTATAGATTTTCAATATTCATACTGTCATCTGACTGTTGCACTATATTATCACCAACAGTATCACTCATTTCACAGCCTGTTGTGGTTTATTTTTTATTATATTTTTATTCTATTTTATTAATTTTTATCAACATCTACAGGTTTACAGTCAGTCACAGTTTTGACAGACGAGTAAGCTAATGACAGTAAATTTTAAAAAACTAATTAATTAAAGAACAGGAATGTACAGAAACAGTCAGGACACAGTGCATTGAAAATAATATAAATACTGTCTCCATGCCAGACCACAGAGCCCCATAGTTATTGTTTGCTAACAGTCACGTCCCGAGTAAGTTATGAAAAGACTCCAGACTTTATGAAACTAAAAAGGAGTTTCAGGAGTTTTAGTGGACTTGGAGGAATATTTGGGGAATCATGTATACCAAGAATGCATGATAAAGAAGAAATGTTTACTGTTTGACCAAGTATGTCATTGATTTTTTTAAGAACAGCTTTCCAGAAGTCGTGGATATAAACACAGTCTAATAAACAGTGAAAGTATGTGCCTTCTGTAATCTTGCACTTATTACACAACTTCAGCAGATGTGGGTTCATTTTATTGCGTCTCACTCGGGTAATTTGTAGTCTGTGATTTATCTTAAATTGAAGTTCTTTTGATCTGTTAGAAGTAAAATAGTTGGACAGGTTTAGCCATCATCCCCCTCTTCATCCTAAATTTCAAACATCAAAGTCTCCCATTCTGTTTTAATTTTAGCTGTATTTTCTTTTCGTATCTCAAAGAGTGCTCCATAAAACCGTCCCACTAATTTGATTGAGTCCTCGCCTTAATGAATATCTTTCCTAAAGGAGTGTTTGCACCACAATATCGAGATGCCTGCGATTGAATATACCACAGCTCGTTACTATAAATACCTAAAATAATGGGTGTGTGGGATTTTGTAATCGTGAGTATGCAGGGTTTGTTTCTGTTTGTAAACACACCAATTCAAAGGTGGCCCTTCCTCGGGTCAACAAGTGAGACATGCACAGAAACAGCATTGTTTACAATTACATTCTAAAGCACAAATAAAAACCTAAACACCTCTGGACAATGCTGGGTTTTGTGTGAATGCAACCAAAGCAAAACTTCACCCTGTCGCTGTGTCCTCATTCTGCCGTGTGTGTGCATGTGTGTATATCTCTCTGTGCAGCTCTCACAGACAGAGAGAGAGAGAGGAGAGAGACACAGACAGTAATGTAGCTGTTGGTCTTTTTTATAGATTCCTTACCTAACACCTTTTGTGCTGTATTAGCTGGAGGCTACAAACTCAAAGACTGATGCCTTGAAGTGTCCTGAACTCTGCAAAATATGAGAAAATAATAAAATACAGGCAGACGGCTGGGTCTGTACAGATACAGATACCACCACACACTTCTAGTGGGACATACGTAAGTGATGAATTAGAGGGACTGTTTTTTATATTAGTCTGTACATTCTTTTTTAAAGAAATCCTGTATCGTCTGCCTTTAAATATTGGCTTTTAGGTAGTTTCTGTCACTAACATGAAAGTTCCTCCTCGAGTACAGCTAAAAAAGTATTTCATAAAAGCTGCAAGGAAATGTAATTCATCTGGCAGATTTAAAACATTCAGTTAACAGTCAAAAAAACCCCTGCTAATCTGCCTCATCAGGACTGTTTGTGTGTAGTTTAATTAGATTTGATTGACAGTGACAAAACAACCGCTAACAGTTTCTTATTCAAATGTTGCTAAATCCTGATTGGTCCGCAGAAATACACGAGAAACTATTTAAAATGCAAATATCCCATCTCTCCCTCTGCCCTGTCATTCTGCTGCTATCCTGTATCAGTATTGCTCTTATTTGCTCGTCACTCCCCCATATCTCTATGTAAGCATATCTGCAGGGACTGATGATTGATTGATTGATTGATTGATTGATTGATTGATTGATTGATTGATTGATTGATTGATTGATTGATTGATTGATTGATTGATTGATTGGAGGTCAGAGCCTAGACACCAAACTCTAAACTATGTTTTGCTGCTGTAATAAACATTTCAAACATGAGTTTTCTGACTGAAATCTCTCGTGTGAAATAACAAACTCTTATTTGTCATATTTGTGTTCATGTAGGACATTGTTACTCATAGTGAGAAGCTGATTGAGAAAACGTGTTTTGATTTTGTTTTTCTGTACAATATCAGGTGTTGGTGGTCTGAGTTTGAAAACACTATTAACCACCTTTAAAAAACACTTATAGATTGAACCGTGCTGACACTGTGGTTGTCATTAGATCACCAGGAGTGGGCGTATTGTTCCAGACAAAGAGTACAGACACAAGCTGATCCAGAGAGCCCACCAGAGACACGTTCGAGAATGCCTGGCCCAGGCCATTTTCCACAAGGTGCTGGAGATGGAGGTGGGAGGAACACCATGTAACAGAGAGAGAGAGAGAAAAAAAAAAACATTCACAACACTGTCAGCTAATCTGTGCTTGTCCCTGCATAATAAATGATGGTCATTTGTTCTGTGCCCCTCTCATACAGCGTGTCCATCAAATAGAGATCAAAAGGAGACTGGAGGAGTTTGCAAGGAGGGAAAGAGTGCATAAGATCAAGGTACATCATTTACATTTAAACACTGCTCTGCTGCTCTATTTTGTAAACTAATTATTCACAATTTAGTAGATGTTCATCAATTTTTATTTTCTGTAATTAGCATTTATCATAATTATCATTATTAATAAGCAATTTTATACAAATATATCTCAATTTGGAACAAAAGTCCTTATATATAGCTACACAAAAATAGCATTACATTAATGAAAGGTTTTGTTTGGAAGGTGGAGCGCTCTAAAAGATATGAAGAGGACATCATCCGCATCCTGTCTCCACGCCCACCCACGGGTGCCAGGGGTGTCCGAAAACAGCACTCTGGGCCAGAGGGGGAGCACTCTGAATCCTCAGAGTCTGTAAGTCAAAACATCGTCTAAATCCAGTGGTTATATTATCTATGATGTCACATTTAATATGTTGTGAATAATGCAGGAAACCCTTTGGCCAATCAGGAACACCACTGATCCAAGTTCTTCATGAAGTGCCTTTGAAATTTGACCTTTAATTAAAGCATCTCCATCATGCAAAGAAGTTTTTTTTTTAAATGCCTCGACCTTTAGTTAAACAGCCTTTATTAGGCCAATCAGTTTAACGTGGATAGGTCAATCAGACCTGTGTTTCTCAAGATTAAAATATGAGGTTTCATTATAATTGTAGTGCCCCCCTCAGTAAGAATTTGTATTGCCAGAAACACATGGAGACAAAATGCATCATCCCTCCAACTTTGGTTTAAATCAGACAGCTGATTTTCAACATTTTGGGGAAACAGGCTTATTCGCTTTCTTGATAAGAATTAGATGAGTAAATTAACATCAGTTAACCACATGTTGTCATAAGGATTTTTTAAAGAAATGCACCAGCTAATATAAACATATATTTATGACTCCCTTTATTTTTAATTTCTCATTGATATATTCTCCCTGTGTTTTTATAAGCTTCTGTCTGTTTTATCCTCAACTTGAAGGCAACTTGAAGAATCTCAGTTGACTGCGGATTCTCTGACTGATGATTTAAATCATCAACTTTCAGGGGGCAGCCCTAATGCTAAGCTAAGCTAAACGCCTGTTAACTCCAGGACAGCTATCTGTCATACAGACATAAATGCATCATCCCTCCAAGTTGTGTCAAAAATTAGATCAACTGAGATACCATGTTTGATGGAAAGACAGATGAACAAACACAGTTATATCTGCAATCAAACACCCACAATTTCACTTCAATGGACAAACAAGTAAAGAGTTGTTTTGATCACTCAGTCACAGTTGAGTGGTGTCTTCAAGTTCAAGATATTCTTCCAGGCAATGAATGTCTGTCTGTAATGAAACTCATTATCTGTGCATCATGATGATCTGCGCATGTTTACACTGGCACTTAAGATTGAAGAGCTGTCTCAGCTGCTGTTTACCCTTTGTGCAAATAAAACTGTTTCAAGTGAAGCAGCGAGATTAGACGCGTGTTATCTTAAATATAAAAAGTCACAGACCTTGATGCCAGAATAAATAGAGCCGGTAATCCTGTGAAATCCCTCTCCTCTTAAGTCTGCAGACACCTCACACTTCAGCAGGCAGAGTCTTGTTTGAAATACATCAGCAGTGACATGTTGGATGAAATGTCAAGACGCCTTTGGGAAGATTACTAACAGACACCTAATTTGTCATCAATAATAGCTGGCAACATTACAACATTATACATTATACAACATTATATTGCAGCATGCAGAGGTGGTATAAGACACAGACAAACACACTGTAAAAATGCTGAATTATGCCCTGCATGAAAAAAATATGAATATAGAAATATCGGCATGTAGAATAATAAAATGCCACTTCTTCCTGTTATGTGTGCCTCAGACATGTACTGTTTTATTTATTCTGTGTAGCAAAGGAGAAAGAATAAAACAAAGAAAATACAACAGCATAAAGCAAATAGGCTGTATTTAACAGAGCAGCAATTAAAGCTTGCCACAGTGATATTCTAAATTGCAGCAAATTATGCACATTTAATCATTATTATCAGTTATGCGCAAAAATACAATAGTTACAATATATATTAAATTATGATTATTGACCAACCTTAAAGTGCTCAAAACATTTGAATTCACAGGCTTGTATTCATTGTGTTAAGTTCATTCACAGACATGTTTATTGGTTTCCATAGTGATATGTATACAGTGTTTATTATGCCTGTTGCAGCCGGGCTCGTCTCGACCCAACACGGCTCCAGGGAAGATGCAGAGGCCGGTGCGTCTGAAGCCGATCCACAGTAACAGCACCACGGCTTCGCTGAGACGCAGCTCCCCGTACAGACTCCTCGAGTCCTCCAATGAGAACAATGCGCCATTTAACTGCACTGTGAGGCCGTGACACATGAGACATACTCTCATTCATTCATTCACCTACTAGTATGGAGGTTGTTCAGGACCATTTTTCTATGCACATAAAGACCCATATTAACTACCTTTGCTCATATTGTTTGGAAACTAATCTTTGCAGTTGTAAATAAGTGTAAAAATACTAAACTGTGGCTGTATTACAGACACTTCCTAACTTGAGGGTCCTGTCTCAACTGTTTAGTAACCATGGTAATTAGGGTTAGGACCTGATTTAGGAATGGGCCTCATGCAAGAACCACTCATAGAAAAAGATTTGTTCTTAAGTGTTGTGTACTAGTGACAAATGCGCACAGGCAGATCTGAAGTTGAGGTTTTGCAGAATCTGATGTGGCATGATCATAGGAGCCATTCGAATGAATATAAGTAAGAGAAATTTAAGACACGAATATAAAAATGTTCTTGCGTGAAGCCCATTAAGAAATGTGTATTACACAAGCATCCAAACATCCCAAAGTCTAAACTCTCCTAACTTTAGTATAACCATTAAGCCGTCCTAAATTTCACTTAGCAAACTGTTTAATCCATATGGCTGCTCTTGTATTGCTTTTATACAATGGATGCTGGATATGTTGGAGGCTTTGTCTGCTGTCTCACCTCTCTGTCTTATATCCTCTAATTTAGCGTTGTAAATTTTGATTGCTTTACAGATGTTACCAAAACCTCTAACTAATCTGTCTTGAAGTTAGTGCCTGTCATTGTCATTACTCCATTTTTAGTGTATTTCAATGTATGTTTTGGTATGTTTGAATGATAAAAAAAACAACAGTTACAAAGTTTACCTTGACAAGATAAGAAAAGTGGTGTTAGTTGCTAAGTAAAGTTGATAAGTGATGTTGATTGAGTATTTAGGATTTCCTAACCGGAGATAAAATAGGATGAAGTGAGATAAAATAGGATTCCTCAAGTGACATAGCATATACTTATGTACAACCAAATATCTTTTTATCTTAAGACTTAGACACATTATCTCCAGTAAACTGTCTGAACTACTGTTTTTATAAGCAAATGCACCGACATTGTCATCACCCTACACACAGTGAAGTCTTTTCAACAACTTAACTTTGTTAATTTTTCTCCCAGATGGACAAAGAGTCCCGCCGACGTTTGACCGCAATGGACGCCTCCCGCGACATCTCACCCTACTGCCTCCCAGTCATCAACAACTTTGTCACCCCAGTGCCCCCAGCCACGAAGAGGAAAGAGAGGGGGTTGAAGGTCACTCCCAGCGGCACGCTCAGAGGCCGCAGACTGCGTCCTACCACGGCATCCAGTGGAGCTGATGTCAGTGAGGTCTTTATCTATATATATGTTTTCCCTGGTAACAAAAACCTTCCACAACAAACTTAGAAGCTTCAACCCCTTTGGATTAATTAGGAACAACAATTAAAATTTCCACAAGGAGCATTCATTTTTGCAAGACCCAGCAGGAGGAGGTTATATTATATGTCTTTTTGTGTGCGTTTCATACATTTGAATGTCTAAATTTGCCAAAATGCTAATACAGAAAATAGAAGGATCCTGAACATTTTCTATTGCTTCTATTACTTTCTATTACATCTTTAGTTACAAATCGTTGATAAATGTGGAATATTTGCACATTTATAAGTTATGTGCATTATTAATGAGATAATAGAGTAAATTTCATCCAAAATTCCCGATTGGACAAATTTGGAACTACGAAGTTAACATATTTTTCTAAACATTTTTAAAGATATTTTTATTGAAGTATTGAATTTGAAAAATTGCATACGCAAATACACGACAAAGACAGTAGAAATTGTAATTAGTGGAAACTCTGTATAGCTATTACAGGCCCAACTGGTAGTTTAAAATTTTCAGCTAGTTAATTTCATCTTTTTGTCTTGGCTATATAAATCTGCAGCCATTATTAACCCACGTTTTCTAATATTCAATCTACAATTGTCTGAGGGATGTTGTAGTTATCCCATAGGGGAGTTATCCAAGGTAATATAGTTTCCAAAACTGGATTAAATTGATATCAAACTGAACCTAACCTGTCCCTTTTTTCCATCCAGGACCCCCCCATGCTGAGGAGCTCTGTGCTGCAGAGCAGAGTGTGTGTGAACATGATGTACTTTGGAAAAAGTGTGCATCTCTCCCACGACCTGAGCGACATGAGGGATGAGGTCAAAGTGTTTCAGCAGCACTGTGGGGGAGAGAACCTGTGTGTTTACAAGGGTCTGCTCCGTGAGGGAGGTCAGTGTGAGGGTCTGTGATTGTGTGTGTTCGATATGTGTCATTGTGTACACAGATAAGGGCAAATCCAGGGAGGGCAGTCATTTAGATAAAGTAAGTGTGTACTAACAGCCTTTGAGCAAACAGTCTATGGAATAACTTAAAATGGATCTTCACAGGTCACAGACTTGATGATCTTCAAAAAGTTCCTACCTCTCATCCACATCCTCAATCTTTCCTTCAGAGACTTTCCAGTTCATTTCAAGACGACACCGAGGTTTTCCCTTCAGCCTGACCTTCTTCCTGAACGGGCTGCAGGTGGAGCGGCTGAGCTCCTGCTGCGAGTTCAAACACAGGAAGGGCTCCAGACTCGGCGGCAGGCACGGACACTTTGGCTTCTGCAGTGTGGAGGGGGCCTCTCCCTGCTACAAGTAAGGTCTCCTTTTAAAGGCACGCTGTGTGTTTGGAGGGGAACGCCACTGATTTCACACAGCAAAGTCACTTTACAGCTGAAAGTTGCGGTATGAAAGCTGATTTACAGGAACGTCCTATCTTCAGTGATCAATGTTGTATAAAGCCTTTTGTGGCTCCAGAAGGAGCTGTGTGACATCTGTTAAACTGTTTCAAGTAACGTGAATGCTGCTAGCAGTAACACACCACAATCTCCAACTTAACTGTCAGCAGTCAGGTTGCATCGTGGGTAATGTAGGTGCCAGGTTTTGACAAGGCGGAAGAATACCTTTTTCACCTGCCCATCAGGACTCAGTCTATGTTATCGGTATGCAATACTAAATCAATGGAGTAATCTTTTAACAAAAGAAATTAATTTTCTAATTTAACACAACTGAGACAATAAAATTACAATAAAAAGCAGAAACGTTTTGATTAGTTTGATGTTTTGAGGTTGGAGGTGACAATTTTACCTGCCCAGCACCAAAGAGCAGACAGACAAAGTTGCTGAGTAGTTAGTGAACATAGTGGAAGACTTATCAGATATTTCCTCAGAAAATATAAAATTATTTATCCAAACCCTCTTTAATAAAAATGGGGATTATTAGTAGGATTACAATTTTAAAATAAAGATTGATATACGATCATGCATAATGCACACACAGTTAAAGAACAGCTGGACAATCTATTAAACCTAACAACAATCATAAAACACTTAGAGGTGCAACGATTATTAATTGATTATGAAATTAATCTGAATCTATTCTGTCACTGTTGTTTTATTGTTTTGAGTATTTTTAATTAAAAAATGCCCAAATTCTTTGAAAAGTTTGAGTTGTGGACAAAACAAGACATACGTCGTCTCAGACTTTTATGAACAGTTTTCACCATTTTCTGACTAATTGATTAATTGAGCAAAATAATCAACCAACTTATCAATGATGAAAATAATCATTAGTTGCAGCCCTAAAAACACTATATGAGGCTAAACAATTTCACCATATTTTATACTGAGATAATCCAATAATGGAACAGTAACAGAAAGTAGAACGTCTGCAGGGGTACAGGACTGTAAAAAGTTCAGGAAACACTGCTCTGACATCTGACATCTTACAATATATGATTCTCTTTTTTATCAGGTGCATCATAGCAATGGGATTAGACAAAAAGCCCACTCCTCCACCAAAGAGGGTCAAAGAGGATGGAGGAAGAGAGGAGTCGATCATCAGCCCAAAGGACGTTCCTGAGATGAGGACTGAGAGGATAGTTGAGGACACTGTGTCCCATTCAGAGTGTGAAAACAGCCAACCACAGGAGGACATGGAGACTCAGGTCAAAAAAGAAACAGCAGCTGAGGAGGACAAAGTCAGAGATGGTATAATGACTGCTGCATCAATGAAAAATGCATCTATGTAACAAATTTCTCAGATCTTTTCCAGAATTTTCTGTCTCTCTTCCTCTTCAGATTACGAGGAAGACTTTGAAGCAGACGATGAGGGTCCCGCAGAAGATTCTGAGGCAAAAGAAAAGAAATCCCCGTCTCCACCTGCTGAAACTCAAAGGCAGGATGAAGAGAAAAACGTCTCTGAGACTGAGGAGGACGAAAAGGATGGTGGGTGAAATGTCTTGTTTGATCTTTCAAGCACTGCATGAGAACAAAATAAACACATGATTTATTCATTTGACAACTGCTTTTAATACAGCAAAACAAAATCAGTCAGTAAAGTAAATGCACTTTAAATACAATTTAAATTAAGCCAAAAAATACAAGTATGATTGTAATAACTTGTATTCTTAAATTATATTTCTATTACACTAAAGTATACTTAGGTGGAGCTGAGATTTCAGCTAATTTTTTTATGCATAAATTGCAGCGTGTCATCTGTTAATCAGAAAATGTATTTCCCTACTTTGAGAGCAACTTTTCTGTTAAAGAATTTAAAATGACTAATCTCTCTTGCACAGAAGACATAAAATCCCATTCAGGCTCCAGCTCCTCAGGCAGTGACCGAGAAGAGAGCGGTGACGAAGCCGTCAAAGACTCCAGAGAGGATGAGAAAGCAGAGCAACCTAAAGAGGTCGATCAAGAGGAAACTGCTCTGCCACCAGACGACAAAGATGAACCAAATCCAGAAGAAGAAGGAGCCGCAGCCACTGAGGCCGAGTCTGCTGCCGCTAAAGACTCAGACGTACAGAACAGCGCAGGGGACAGCACAGAGATAGACATCTCTGACACCAGCGTACCCTCTGGGAACGAGAACAAACAGAGTGACAACACTTCAGGAGACAAAGAGGTTGAGAAAACGATAGAGGAGAGCAAACAGGAGGAGGAACAGGAGAGGGGTGAGTATAAACCAAGAGATACGGCTGTGGAGCTTTCACCCGAGTGAGAACATGGATCCATCTTGAATGGAGGTTTTTCCACTATTATAACAACCAGGGCTGAAGCCAAGACCACCAGGTGTTCACAGCCCTGACAACAAATAAACAATCATCACAGCACTGTATTGTCAGTTTGTGATATTCAGAATAACATTATGGCATTATTCTACACTTTAATAGTGGAAAAATGTGTGTGTTGTTGTTTTTTAGGGTTTTGTTGTGTTTTCTTATTTTTCTGTTTCTATGTGATAATTTTTGGTCTGATCCACTGTTTAGTGTAAAAGTTCAGTTTAATTGAGTTTCAAGATGTTTGGACATTAATAAGATATATATATAACAATATTTTGATTGTATTTGTATGATTCCTATAATATTGACTCCTATAATATTGTTTTTAGCCTTAAAAAGTTGTTTCTAATTTATATTTCTTGCTAAACTTTTGTTTATTGGAGGCATTTAAATACAATTACACATCTTATACATATCTTACATGCAATCAAACAAAACAAAAAGGGATGTCACAGATATCACTGATAACACCTTGTTATAAATACCCATTCATGGGTATTGAAAACTTATTTTTTTCTAATTGCTTCATCACATCTTTTAGCAGGATTAAGTGGGCTGGCGGGTTTTTCTGTTTCCACTTTAACACAACCAGTCTTCGTGCTAACAATGTCACTAAATGAATCATCTATATTGGATGTTTGTCAGCTCTGTCTTAGCTGCTTTCGCTCCAAACACTGCCAGAATTGGGTCTGGTTTGAATTGCATCTGTGAAACCTCAGGCAGATTTATTTGTCTTAAAGGTGAACTAAAGCAAGAAACATGTGAAATAATAGACATTTCGAAATATTGCTCGTAAAGCAAAGAGAAAAGCCTGCAGGGGGTGAAAATGCAATCAGAAGAAGTGGTGGAAGCTGCCACAGATGAAAAATTACATGAATTTTCATACTGTACAAGTTCCAGTATTTCAAAAAACAGAAAATATGCAGCTGTGAAGAGGCACGGTATATTCAAGTTTGAGTGTACAACTCAAAAATGTTGAGAAAATGTATTATTAATGAAACTATAATTGTAGGCGTACTTTCTCTACCAGTTATTTCAACATTCACAATGTGCTCCTGGAATTTGTTTGCACAAAACACTATCAAGTGCCAAAGCCAAGTTATTTTTTTTATGTATGTTTTATGTATGTTTTAAGTCAAGACACCATAGGTGTTTTTTTTTATGCACTGGTCAATTTTGAGGCTACTTTGCTTCTATAACATTTCTTCTTTCAGGCTGGTGGAAAGAAAATGTCTAAAATACATATTTAGGTCTATTTTTGTTCAGTTTTCTGTCCTTGAAATGTATCCAAATTAGTGCATATGCATATGCTTCATATGGATACTTAAACAAAACATTTCAGAAAACCTATAATAAAAAATAATTGTCTTAATGTAATTAATCAACTGGCAACATTTCATGGCGTTATCTATTGGTTAAATTTGTCACCTTATTAATCTGTAATGTCATGTCTTAGTTTTTCATCATCCAGAGTTTCAAATTCACATCCTTAAACTACATAAAGTTTGTTTAAGTTTGCATTGTGTGTGCAGTTTGGTTGTGTATTGAATGATGCTTGTTTATTTGTTTTTGTTTTTTTTCTTTCGGTGCATGTTAACTATCATTTTGCATGTTGTGTTGCTGCATTATGTTTTCACCTGGAAAGATTAAAGACACATTTCTTTGTTCATGGCTTCATGTTTCTTCATTGGCTCAGTTCTCTCAAATTCTGTCACATTCATTTTAACATTCAGACATGATGCATCGCCATGAGTTCATCCCGTACTTGCTTAAATGTTTGCCAAATGTCTGTTTTTGTTTTTCAAGCCAAATCTGTGCAGGAGAAGCTGGCAGAGGCCATCCTGAAGGAGTCCCAGTGCAGCTCTGAGCCTGAACTGAGCGACACCAGTACTGAGGAGGAGGAGGAGTCCACACATAAAGGTCCTGAAGAGAACAACAAGGGTACCAGATTTTCATTTTCATTCAAATGAATCAGAAAGGTTCAAATTAATTTAACAAAAATACACTAAAATACATATTTTTCTCTCTCAATTGTATTTGCAGATGCAGTTCCTGAGAAATCAATAACCTTTACTACACAGCAACAGACCCTTGTAGAGGAGACGAAATGTGAGGAAGATGCCGTTGTTGAAGCTGAAACAGTGGTAAAGGATCAGGAAGGGACATGTGAACCAAAAGAACAAGAGGATGAAAGTGAACAACAGCCCCAAGAGAACAGTGAGGAGAAGGTCAAAATAGATGAGGAAAATGAAAAGGCTGCATCAGAAGAAAACACAGCAGAGAATGATAAATCAGAGGACACAGGTCTGCATCCTGTATGTGAGGAGGAAAAGGCTGAGGATGACAAGATTTCAGAGCCTCAAGAAGATGCAGCAGCCAAACCCACTGATGTTGCAGAGAAAGATGAGGAGAAAACTGCTGTGGAGGCTGACGTGCAGCCCGATGAGATGGGGCAAGGGGCAAAAAGCGGCAAGGAGGATGAGTCATCTGTATCAGAGCTGAATAAAAACACTGATGAGGCAGCAGCGCCAGATAATGCGGAGGCGGAGGCGATGACAGCGAGCGAGACAATGGAGATGAAAGCAGAGCCCTCAGAGGAGCAAGAGGCCCTCAACTGTGAAGAGGCACCTGTAACCGACACAGAGGAGAGGCAGCAGGGAGACAACGAAGACAAAGTCGCAGCATCAGAAACAGAAGTCACAGTGGAGAATTCAAGCAGCTCACTGGAGGGGAGCGGAGACACCACGGTTGAAAAATTAGCAGAAACAGGTGAGGACGATGCAAAAGATGAGAGCAATAAGGATGATGTTAAAGAAGAGAAAGCAGAGGAGGCTGGGAAGGATGACGATCAACAAGAAAGGTGTGATCAGACAGAAAAATCTGAGGAAATAGATGACCAGGTAGAGGAGAAAACTGAAGAGGAAGCTAAGGAGGAACAAAAGCAAACAAATCCAGATGAGATGACAGAGGGCAACAATAGTGAAGAAAGCAAAAGTAGTGATAAAGATAAGACAGAAGGAGAGGAGAATAATGAGAGTGAGACAGAGGAAAGGACAGAAAATGAGGAAAACGTTTCAGAGTTGACTAAAACTGACTCTAACACGGAAGGAAAAACAAATGAAGAGCAAGCTGAAAAAACCCCAACTGAAGAAGATAAAGTTGAAGAGAAGACAGACGAATCAGAAAATAAAGAGAAAGATGAAGACAGTGAATGTGTTAAGAATGAAAATGACAAAGAAGAATCTGAAGAAAAGGTGGCCATAACTGATAAAACTAATGAGGGCGAAAAGATAAGTGAGACAAACACAGCTGCTGCTGATGGTGAAGAAAAGGACGATGAGGCAGAAAAAGAAGAGGAGAAAGACCAGGATGAGAGCAAAGCTGAGCAAAGTGAAGCTGCAGAGAATAAAGATGATGAAGAATCTGGGGAGAAAAAACCCGAAGAAACGTCTGAGATAGCAGAGGAACCTGAGAAAAGTGCAGATACAGACTTGGATAAAGATAATGTGAAAATATCTGATGAAAATATTGTTGAGTCAGATGATGTCGGTGACAGTGAAGCAGCAAATGTAGCACACAAGACGGAGGAGACGCTAAATAATGCGATGAAGGCTGAAGATGTGGAGAAAGAAACTGAAAGAGATGGTGAAAACGGAGAAATCGATGCTGAAAATGGAGAAATGTCTGCTGTAGCAGAGAACAAAACTCACAAGGATGAGGCTCAAACTGAGAGCAAGAATGACGTGAAAACAGGAGAGCATCCAGAAAATGAGACAAAAACTGAGGAACTTACAGAAGATGAGAGCACTGATGTAAAAGAAGCAACTGTTGAGTCTGGAGATAGTGTTGAAAAACATGAAGATGACAAGGTTGATCAGGCTCCTGACACTGATGTGGTAGAAAGCGAAACTAAGGAAGAGGACAACAGAGTGGAAAAGCAAGATGAATCTACTAAAAACAACTCTGAGCCGCAGATGTCTGGAACGGAAATTCAAGAGGAATCTCAATCAGATGACAGAAAGGACAGCGAGGAGACAAAACAAGATGAAAATGGCAACATATCTGACCCTGATCATGAAAACAGAGATTCAGATTTGATCAAAAAGGACAATAACATCCAGAGTAATGTCAGTGAGGTGATAGCTGTGTCTTCGGGTGATCAGGAACAATCTTCAGCACCCATAGCTGTGGATTTAGACAGTGCAGCTCACAAGTTAGAGGAGTATGGTGAACCGTCTGACTTAAAGGCTGATGAACAGCCACAGGCTGATGAAAAAACTGCTGTTGACCTCTCTGTTGTGGCCGACGATAATGGAGACACAGAGGAGGCGAGCAAGGCCTCAGAGGAAGGAGCGAGTGTGCTGCTCAAACCTCAAGCACAAAACAACAAGACTGAAGACACAGAGGAGAGAGTTGCAGTGGGAAAAGAAACCCCAGAGGCCTTAGGAAAAGAAGACAACACAGATCTAGTCACAAACTGGGTGGCCATGCATCAAAGATCCAAGTTTTTTGAGACGTTTATTGAACCTTTAGAAGAATTGAAAGAATCAGACGCTCAAGTGTCCGACTCTAATAAAGAAGCGACACAATCGACAGAGCCACCAAGATCAGAGAGTCCATCAAACACGGTGAAGACGTCTGAAAATGCAGAACAAGAGTCAAAAGATGTAAATGAGTCAGTGGACAAAACGAAAGAGGAAGCTGTAGAGTTAGATGTTGAAGGCCATCACCATGAAGACGGTGAAAAGGACTCAGTGCAAGCAGAGAAGGAGACTGTGTTTAAAGACTTTCCAGAAGAAGAGAGTGAAAAAGATGAAAAAGATTCTGTGAAAGGGCAAGACATGAGGCCAGAAGAGCACAAAGGAAGCAGAGGATCTCTGGAAGAAGAAGACAAAGTTCAAGAGGGTTTATTGCAGGATAACACTGAGTTAACTGACGTTCCCAAAACGGAAGTGGAGAGCATTGCAGGTACTCATCATTCAGCAACTAGTGTCAGGCCTGAGAGCATCCCTGAGAACCAGACTGAGGAGAAAATCACAGATAATGGGCCAGAATTGGATGAAAAACTAACAACAGTTGTAGAGGTGAAAGATCTACCTTCAGTCGAAACAGAAGAGCGTCCTGAGCAGTCAACGGCTCAAGAGGGGCTCTCTGAATTGAAGGCAAATGAACTGAAAGACGCAGAAGAAACGTGGGAGAAAAGTCAGGAAGTTGCAGAAATAACTGATTTTACTGACAGTGGAAGCCAGGAGGAGTCCCACCATAAAGAGCCTGGACCCAAACCGTCAGACGGCAGCATCAACGGAGACAGAAGAGAAGTGCGGCTGATCCAAGACATCCAACACACTCTCAGTAAGGACCGGCTGAGCACTTTCTCAGTGGATGAAACTTTGTTTGGTCGAAGTTCATACCCTTTGCTCACTGCTGCGAAGACAGAGAGCGGACATTAGGACATTAGAGTTGCAGATTTAAGAGTGGCACTAAGGTACAGTGATGCTTTACTTGCATTTCAGTTTTACCAGAAAATATGTAGAAAAACAAAAGAAGTGCAAAAGTGAATATGTAAAAAGCATTCAAGACAAAGTGCTTTAGCACAGCGTTTAGACAATCACACATCTACAATATTTGTAGTGATCAGGAAATGTAATTTGATTATATAGTTTTATTACAGAGACCCTCAAGTGGTTGTGTGGTTTCTGTGTTTACATCACAATGACTTCTTAGATAGTCTTCATCCTCCAATCACCAAAAAGAATAAGCTGTAAAATGAGTTTTGACTGCTGTATGAAATGTTTACAATAGAGCTTCTCTTCGTATTGTTGGTAACAAAGAGGCATTAGTTTGCATGAGGTATCAAGTACAACTGCTATCACCTATTACCTGTAAACAGATCCTCTTCCACTCACGCTCACAAGTGATTGAATAATTCATAGTTGTTGGACTCCCACAGCTTAGTTAGCACACTTCACATTTCCACTGATCGGGCACAAGCACGATGTTACAGGACTTCAGCTGTGATCAGAGATCTGTAGTTGCACTGTGTCAGTAGCTATGTTTCCATCAACACATTTTTATGCACATTTTTTAAGTGTTGCATTAGAAAAAGTTGGTAAAACAGCAAAATTTAAAAAAAGCATCCCCAATTTCACTAAAAACAAATAGTTTTTACATTGAAATTTAAGTGAAACTAAGTTGTATTTGAGTTGCATGGTGTACAGCCCTGTGCAATGCACTTGAAACAGCCAGTCAAAATGATGATCATGTGTCAGATTGTGACATCAAACTAAGATGCAATATCATCCAAACAAATTTTAACTGATTGATTTCAACTAGACAATGGCTTATTATTGAAATGAATACAATAATAAAACAGAAGATGATCTTTTGGATGCTCCAGAAAAAGATTATCCTCATGGACTTCATGCACGGTTGGCAACGCTGTCAGCAAAAACACTTGAGCTTGGCAAAGTTTGTTTTCATTGGAGTTAGCGGTGACTAACTGCTATGTTACCATGAACTGTTACAGTCAACTCATATCACTGTTTCTGCTCTAAGACAAGAAGAAGTTTTCACTGGCATAAAAGAATAACTACAACTTGTGCAGTGGAAAAAAAAATCCCTGAAGACCCCTGCTCTCGTCGATAGCCAAGGAAACTTTTTACGTTTTATGTTTATGTTTATTGGTGGTTGACAAACAACTGGTTTTGTTTTCTCTGTTTATTACAGTGATGTGCAACGAAACCTATACTGCCAACTTTATACAAAATTATGCTGTACCGTAGTTTGCGTCAAATTTTCTTGACAGTTAGATGGAAACACAGCTAATGACAATTTTGGCCTCTTAGGGCTTTCATATAATTATTTGTCTATATGACTTGCAGACAAAATGCAGCAGAACAACAGCAATGCTAACTTAAGCTAACAGATAATTTATTCATCAGTAGGCTGCTAATTTGTAAAATTAAACAGTAGTACCATAGTGACATGTCAAATCTAGGCACTGATTTGTGTCATTATTGCTGCTAACACTACCTCTTATTAAGATAGATAAACTTAATATATATTTGTACTGCCTTTTCACCTGGTTTCTGTGGCTAGTGTGAGTTTGTGAGGCTTCATCTGTTCATCTGATATCTGTCAATGACTGAAACCCTGTGTGATTTGGCCAGAAAATAAAAACATTGAGATGGATGGTGACTTTATGCTCTTTTCTTCCTTAAGTGAATATATGTGTACAATAAATTAACACACAATGACACAGCTTACACAGCTTGTTTTTCAGATTTATGCAAACCATGTACACAAAAACAAATTTTGCTTGTCACACGTACAGTATTTACAAGATCTAAATGGCTCAACAAAATCTTTAAAAAAAAAACTGTTTACATAATATTTGTAACAATTGGGAACTAAGATTGTAGTATAAACAACACATCTATACCCATATATTACAACTAAATACACAGTTCACAACGTCTACTGCTTCTACCATCTGTTTATATAAGTTTTACTTCAAATGAATTGTCAAAAACAGGCATGAATTATTAAGTTAATAATAAAAAGTAGGTTTAGTTACTGTCCTCGAAGCTGCCACTGCTGCTGAAAGATGAGCAGAATCTCATGGTGCTCATGGGATCAGACACATAGCCTGAAAAAAATAAAGAGATAAATCAGTGACAACCGTGACACTATAACTCCCCATTAATGATCACTTTCATTTGTGAATTATAATATTAGTGTTATTGACACTGTGTTATTCTTATTGTTAAGGTTTAAAACTGAAAAAGTAAAAATTGCATAAGAACAAGTCTTCAAAGGTAACAACCTCAGCTTGAATCTGAACATCGGTACTTAAATAAAATTTAAAAAAAGACTGTCACTACAGTATCTGTGATGGCACATTGGATCCACTGTGGGTAAAAAATTCTTGTTAACTATTAGTTATACGTTGTCCTGGCCTTTTTGCATGCAAATGCATGACTTAAATCTTAGAAACTTTATATTTTTTTTCACACAAATTTATGACTTTAATATATCATATAGTAATATATCATATATATATATCATAGTTTTTTTCAGTTTTTACGTGTAAAATCTTGGAAATTTGTGCTTTTTTTAAAACCTAAAATTGTTTTAATACGCCATTGTAAGTATTAGTGCGTATTTATTCTGCAAACAAACCATTTCGATCAATAGGAGAAAACTGCATGTTCCTTCTGAGTTCCTCCAGTGAAAGGCCTCCAGATGCACGCCGCCGCTCACTATAAAATAAAATAAATGAAATCAACTCTTCTTCTTTAATCCACTGGAAAACAGCGGTCCAGAAATACATACTGCTTCATTTACATGGAGAGAGACAGATGAGATGGATCCAGATAGAAGCAGAAGAAATTCAATATGTAATGTCCCACCTAATACCAGGCTGTTCTC
>JAJHUR010086960.1:0-68777 GCA_027495735.1 Lutjanus campechanus
AGAAAGATTTTGTGTCAGATTCTCGCTCTGACAATCCATACAAGTCAGTGGTTTGTCTCCTGAAATATTATGCAGGAACACGATGAGATTCCAGCAAAAATAGGAAGCCCAAATGAATGACCGACTCCGCCTTACTTGTTGAAAACCATCAGCACTTGGGTATTTCTTGAAGCTTTAGAGGGCTGCGTCTCTAACGTCAAACAGCCAAAATATATTGCTAGCACAGAGTATGGAAGACTGTTGAGTACTGAAATGTGGCATTGAATGCCTGGTGAGGTCATATAGTTCATAACTGAAATAAATGTTAATGTTTCACACAAAGTTCTTGTAAGGCTGTCTGTATTCACAAGAACATTCACATTAAACATTTGAAACCATGCAGCACTCTTGTCTTGTTGATTTGCAATTATTATAACATGTCTGGTATCGGAAGAGAATTAGCAAAAGAGCTTCGGTGTTAATAAAGACCTCTTTCTGCAGGACTAAACTGCAGTGCAATAACAGTGACAGACTTTCAATTAAATCAAGAAATCAGTCTAATAAATCCTGAAACCATTTAGAAGCTTTTTACTTGAACACACCCAGGCTAGAATCATCTTTGAGCTCCTGTATTAAGTAGCTACTTAATCTCAGATTAAACTTCCTGAAGTCTGATACAATTAAGTTCTGGTTTGTGTGATATGTTTGATATCAAGATTTATATGAAAGGCCTATACAGAGATGGGAGAAATATTCAGATCATTTAAATACAAGTACTAATATCACACAGTGAAAATACTTATATTATGAAGGATTAATATTACTGCTGCATTTTACTACTATAAATGTTTATGGTTGAGCTCCTTTGGCCTACTTTAAATACTGTTTAATCTACAGCAATGCATCATATCTACTATAACAGATGCTCATATGTTTTTGTATTAGCCAAAAGTCAACTGTCAGCTCAGAATATCAGACCTGTTTTCTGTTTCATTACAATACATTTTCCAGCAAATCCATGAGGGTTTTACACAGTTTATTTATCTCAAGAAGTAGAATGACTTTCTGAACCAATGAAATAAAACTTAATCCTTCAGCTCAAAAGATTAACAGCAAATTAACTAGCAACTAAAGCTGCCAGGTAAAATAGAAATACTTACAGAAACACAAGTACCACGCATGAAATACTGTGAAATAATCGTTGTTTACCTGCAGTTTTTGGCACAACTTCAGCGTTGAGCTGCAAAAAAAAAAAAAATGCCTCAGGGTCAACTGTGAACAAGTTGTTCTCTGCAAAACTGAGACTCAACAAACTGTCAGTGAACCTCACAGAGAAGTGTGTTTAAGTGTACAGCAGCTGTTGTTTTCTCATTATTTCAAAAACAAACAAATGATAACTAAATCGAAAGTAACGTCCATGCGCTAGGTGTTTTTCTCTGCTCACCTCAAAGGTAACCCTGCCGAGCGGCTGGTTGTCTGCAGCAATGTCAAAGTAAACTATCGGGTTGTTGTTGGCGGCCGCGGGCCCGCTGCTGTACATGCGAGCGGCGGTGAACGCCAGAGAACATAGTTTTATTCTGTTTGATAAAAGTAACATTTTTACAAGCTAACGTGGCTCAGTTCAGCTCCCACAGGTCAACAGCAGCAGTCGGCAAAAGTCACGCTTACATGTGAGAGACGAGGAGGTTTTTCTTACACAACCGGAAGTACATGCTTCCGAGCCGCGGATACAGTTAAATCTCGCGAGATTAAACGTGATTACATGTAGACAAGCTATTTTGAAATAAGAGCTGTTTTTATCCACTGTAGTATTTTTTATTTTAGTTTTAGTCTGTCTTTACTGGCGCATTTTTATTTTAGTTTTTCTATTTCTGTCATTTTGATTTGGTTTTGTTGTTGTTAAACCTGATACTGTTTTTTGAAGAATAAGACATGAGAATATGTCTTGTTTGTTTGTATTTATTATGTGCTTAATAAAATTTAAAAAAAAATCTGTTATCAGTAAGCCTACAAAATTAGGCTATTTACAATCTATCTATCTATATATCTATCTATCTATCTATCTATCTATCTATCTATCTATGTATACATACATACATATACATATATATATATATATATATATATATATATATATATATATATATATATATATATATGTGTGTGTGTGTGTGTGTGTGTGTGTGTGTGTGTGTGAAATGTAGTTAGAGCACTTAAAAAAAGTTGTTCTCCACTGATTCCCGAAAACATCTGAGAAACAAAACAAATGCATTTTCTAGTATTTTCACACCACTTTTCTTTTTCATTTCTTCTTTTACTTTATCATTTCCTTCTTGATAGATTGCATAATTTATCATCATTCTTTTGCACAGGTTAAAAACCATGTCTTGTTTATTCTATCGTGTTAATTAATGTAAGTTCATATCATTTCCATTTAAGCTGACCTTAAGCTATACATATTTTAAAATGTGATACCCATAATCTACACTTTCTGCTTGAATAAACAGCCTGTGGGAGTTAGACAGGCCTGATCATCAAGTGCACAAAAGACAAGACCACAGCGACATACAGGTATCATCTGAATACATATTTATTAGATAAATATTAGGTTGTCACATCATCTAACTACATACAGTTCTGCAAGACTAAAAATCACAATTAGTTCCTTTATTTTCTGACCAGTTTAGAATATGAAATGATTGTACATACAATGTACACAATAGAGACAATGGCCACATTGCATGAATCACCTTAGATTGTATCATTTTTCCAACTGCTCATGATATCAAAAATTGTACAAACTATGGATTCGGTTACAATCTTCTGGACCCGTCCCCTCCCACCGCCTTCCTCCCACCCCTCCAAACGATTCTCTTTGTAACCTTGGACTTTTTTTTCCTTTTTTTTTTCAGCTTTAGCACCTCAGAGTATGCAGGTGACAGACTAGAACACTTAGGCTAAATATTACATGTAAAACATAGCTGTCCCAGTTCCCCTAACAAAAAGAGGTGAAAGTATATTACAGCGGGGGGAACAAAATGCTGAGAGATACCCACAGACACTAACTAACAAGTTTCATTTTCCATATTCAGCCACTTCCAGTAGAGGGGTTGCAAGCTTTTTATTATTCTGAAGAAACAATGCACATTCCCAGGGAAAATGAATACATTTCTGTTCACATGTCTCTATATTCATTTACATATATACAGGCATCCTCGGGACGTTTGATCTAGCCTTGCCCTCAACATCCTCTCCAGGCCAGAGTGATGAACGTGCCCTTACTCTCTGTATTTTTTTTTTTATTTTTTATTTTTTTTAAACAACTTCCCCCACAGAAATGGCCCTTTATTGTGATTGTGCAACTACAGATTTGGGGTGCTGCCTTATACACCGAATATGAAATGATAACGACTTCCATGGGAGTGATGAAAAGTTTCAATTCAGATAGTAAAAAAATGAAAATGTGGCAGTGTATCGTTTGATTTGATGTCTCTTTGTGACATAAATATGAAACAACATGTCAGAGTGCCGAACTGGAACAAATAATATGACGTTTAAAATACATAAAACCAGGGTGGTTAAATCAGCAAAATGCTACAGTTGAAAGAAATTGGATTTCTAGCCTTACAGATTAATAAGAAAACCAGTACAAAATAATTTACCAAAAAAAACAAAAAGGGGATAAAAATGTATATGGTCTCGTGCTTTTAAAAAAGCCACATTTTCTATAACAAAAATATAAACAATATCATGAATTTCTTTAAAATATGGTTGTGATATATCTTTAAAATACCACTGTGTATTGACAACAATTATGATATTCACATAGCTCACTAATTACACTGAAAGCCAGCTGATACCACATCTTTTTAAAACCGTTACTCTTCAGTATCACTGATAAAATGTTAACATAAACTCATGAATAGACAACATTGATCATTTTCAATCAAATACATCGGAGCGTGAGAGAAAAAACGTCACGTCAGACTGAGAAAACCGACATGATGCTACACAATCACCTCGAGCTGACGCAGGGAAGGGTGGGGGGCCACCAGAGACAGAGTGCACTCTGGGAGGAAAAGTGACTAGAAAGCACGATGACCTGCAGGAAAATAGCTTATGAGACATTTGGACTGGCTTCCCCACACAAATGAGGAGGCGAGACAGCTGTTCTATGCTGGTTACAAACAAAGTCAGTGGTTAGATGGGAATCTGGGAGCATATGTTGGTTAGGGTTGGACGACTAATGATCAAAAAGGACAAACATTGTCAAGATGATACAAAAATATTCACAATGATATTTACAGTACAATAGCATTTCTTAAAAAATAATACATTTGCATACTGAACAGCACTCTTCTCAAAAAGTGAAATTGAAAACAAATGTGGCAAAAGGTCTGCACCACTGACACATACAGAAATGGACAACACGAGAGCTCCCCAAAAGTGAAGCCAAACCATCTCGATCGCCCCCCTGGTCGCTGGCTGCAGTATAGGTCATAAAATCCGCCCCCTCCATGTTAGCAGATGGGACATGGGCCAAACTAAAACATCAAATAATTTTTTCCCAAAGATGGTTTCTGTCATTTTAGGAAGTTTTTATCACGCTGCTGATGTTTGTTCAAAAATATGTTATGGCATTATGTTAACCATAATTAAAAACAGAATGCAAAGATTAAGATTATCAGAAACTTTTTGACTTGTATTCAATTGAAAACAGTACAATGACAAGATATTTAATGTTCAGACTTTCTATTTTTTGTAAATACACATTAAACTGTACTGATGCCTGCAACATATTATCAGCACTAACTTCAAAAGCCAGCACCTATGAAGGTATGAGTGTTAGCGCCCATGGCGCGGCTACAGTAAATGTCACATTTGTGAAGGCCCCATTAATGCTGAAAGGTACATATAATTTTTGGAGCACCATATGCTGCCATTCAGACCTGTTGAAAATGTGTGGTGCATTATGGAGCGCAAAATACAACAAAAGAAACCCCGAATGTTGAGCACCTTAAGTTGTATATCAAGTAAGAATGGGGAAAAAAATTTACTTTAAAAACGTCAATAATTAGTGTCCTCAGTTCCCAAATGTTTAATGAGTATTTTTTTTAAGGAAAATGTGATGTAATAAAGCATTAAACATGCCAGTGTCCTAAAGTTTCTGGAACATGTTTCAGGCATCAATTTCAGAACGAGTGTATATTTACATAAAACAATTAAGTTTGAACATTAAATATCTTGTCTTTGTACTGTATTCAATTGCATATATAGGTTGAATTTTTTTTGCAAATAATTGCATTTTGTTTTATTTACGTTTTACACAACGTCTCAACTTTGGGCAGGACCTCAAAAGTTCTGATCACTACTGCACAGACTCTGACTCCAAACTACGTCACCAGCGCACTCATATCCGGGATATTTTGGCTTCAGTTTTGTACAGTGGGGGGAAGTGGAGCCGCGGCGTCCATCTTTATTTATGTCAGCGGTCTGCACCAATACTGCTTTAAAAACCACTTCTTGAACAGCAGTGATGGATAAACTGTATTCATTCTCCCCCCTATATCTTTGAAATCAATATTACCTCCCATCACACCAATAGAAACACACATTCACACACTCAAACAAACACATTCGCCATCTCACACAGGACCAAGCAAACACACAAACGTCTCCATTCTCATCCCTCTAACTTTGGTGATGTTGAGCAGTTTCCCAAAAGATTTATGGACAGTTCAATTATGCAGCAACGAAAACAAGAAAACAAACATAACACAGTATATCCAGCAAATACATGAGAAATGTATCGCAGATATCAGCATTATCCCTTCAATGTTAGTGTTAAATAAAGCATACTAAAATCTGACAGAAAAAAAACAAACGTACAAACAAAGAGAGCAACTGATAAAAACCACACTATCTTTTTTTTTTTTTTAAACCACTTGGAACAGCACTAGACGAGGGCTTGGCACACATGCACTTTGTAGACTACTTAAACAGCACATCATTTAACAGGGAGAGAGATGCAAAGTTGCAAAAATGCTGACACGAGGAGCGACACCGAGGCTCATGCAGAGCAGATGGCATGGAAGGAGTTTGTAGCAGCAAGCAATAAAACGCAGCAGGATCGTTACAGGAACCCCAATCTCTCATATTGTACCTTTCGTTTCCTTTAAAATCACTCGTCTGCACAGTTCCCTATACAATATGTAGAAGTGCAGGTATGCTATATAAACTTTTTTGTTTCAGTGGGGCCAAAATCTGCGTTCCAGCTGTCAACCCTCAGAGGAAAGGCAGGGATATCTCTTCTTGACAAAAATATGTACTGTATGTATCAAATTGTGGAAAAAGTGGAAGCCAATCATTCCCAAAAGTTGTTTTAAAATGTTGGCAGAAGAGCAAAAAATTATTTAAAAAACTTTTCCTCAAGGACAGCTGATCTAATTGATCTTTTTTCTTTTGTAAAGTTGTTTTTTTTTTTTTGCATTGCCAAAATCTCTTTGTGCTTTTAAATGATGTGTGATGGACAAAAAACAGTGCGACTAACCAGAGCGACCAGTCAGGGAATGGAGCTGTGACACCAGGAAGCTGTGGCCTCTCAGATTTTGGAATAACAACATGGACATATTGACACACACTGGCCAGATAGCGCAGGTTTTTTTCAGTTATTTGTCTGTTTTATACAGTGAATTCCTTTTTCTTCTCAAAAGGAAACAAAAAACATGAATAAAAAATGCTACAACACGTTTATCCTAATGTGCACACATACACCTGTGTGTGGCGTTAAAAAAATCAACTGAGTATAGCTGCACAGTTCAGAGGGCGGGGCGACCCCTCCCCCGCCGCCACATCCCGCCGTGTCTTTGAGTTTTAACCTCTTTCAGTCAATCTGCGCTGGCCAATGAAAACTGTACAAGAGGAAGAAGAGAAAGGGAGTGCATCTTTGTGTTTATCAAGTACTGAGCGACCGCCCCGACTTCTCAGGGACACTGCAGGCAGTCAGAAAAAGTTCATGTGTGTCTGAATTGCCTCAGTTGTTTTCGAAGAGCGATAGAAGGTCGTCGTTGCTATTGCTGGGGAGGTCTGGTGGGTCCAGGTACGACAACAGCTCATCTGGGTTAGCAAGCTCTGGAAGAAGCTGTAAAGAAGAAGGAAAATTTGGTCAGACATTGAAGTGAACACGGGTTATTAATTTAAGGGGATTGTTCAGATTATTTGATGTAGGGTTGTATGAGGTACTAAGCGATAGTTATTGTGTTACCTACAGTAAACGGTGGTCAGCATAAACCAGTTTAGCAGAGAGGGGAAGCTAAGCAATTAACTGCAGATGACAGAGTTGGCAGAAAAGCTTAACTACATAAAAAAAGACACACCTAAAAAACATCAATATTCATTTAAGTGTACGCTATATTTAGAATATTTTTACCTCATTACCTTGCCATCAGCCAGCCTTTTCCAACAGGAAACCACTGTTATATAAGCCAAATATCGCTCTTTCCAAAGACACCAGACTCCATTGGCAAAATCAGTAATTTGCAGATCATGGGAGTTGCTGATCTACAGCTGCCTCAATGTGTGTTACTGTGTGACTTCAGACTGAGCCTTGAAATCACCAAAGTTACACAATAACACAAACAAACAAACTGACTGAGGCAGCAGCAGCACTGTGTTTTTGTAAATGGAGTCTGGCTGCTTAAGAGAGTGATATTTGACTTATATAACTTCAGTTTCCCATTAGAAAAGTTTGTCTGATGGCAAGGTAAAGCAGTGAAAGTACTCAGGTGAACCTTTTTTTAAAAGGCTAAAACACGACCCTGTTCACAGCACTACATTGTTTATTTTCCTGCACCGGGACTCTCGCTGCTTTTCCAAACTGAGGGCATGTCGACTTCTGTCTTCTTTTACATGCACTATAGATAAATACCTCATACAACCTCACTTCACAAAAAAAATCTAAACTATCCCTTTAAGAATGGCTTTGAACTTGTCAGGACTCACGTCTAAAGATGGCTCAGGCATGTCCGACCCTGCTTGGCTGTCCAAACTGCTGGAGGGGTTGAAGGCCAGGTCGCCGTGGGGATGGTTGTTGGGGCCGGGCTGCTGTTGTTGCTGCTGTTGCTGAGGAGGCGGAGCTTGTCGTGATGGCTGAGGAGGCCCGCTGTGGTGTAGCTGCTGCCCTGATTGGCTCCCAGGGTGTGGAGATGGATGTAAGTTCTGCTGCAACGGACCATGTGACTGGTCGTTGCCGGCAGAGTGAGGTATCTGCAGAGATAGAGAGGGGAAACGTGTTTAGACAAGGTTGTAAGAAAGTTTCTTTTACCTTTTTTAATCCTTTTAGATCACATCCCAGGTTTTATTGTGCATATGATGTGTCCTTACGTGGGCTTGAATTTCAACTATCACTTTCATAACATCCGCCCATCTATCAGTCTTCACAGGAGCTCAGATTCATTAGTTGGCTAGCTAGCAACGACATGCTTTGTTGGGCTACGAAACACACACGAAATTAAATTCTTTTCCAGTGGAAAATATAAAGGTAGTAAACAGACTAGCTAGGTAGCTTTGATAAACTAAATTGTGTTAAAACTCACTGAGTCAGGCATGTTGTGAGACAGTGGCTTGTCTTGGGCCATCAGGCTGTTGGGCATGTCAGGTGGGTGAGACAGCTGGGGACCGTGCATGAAGTCATTCATAGACGTACCACCAGGGGTGACGTGAGGGAAGTCAAAGTTCCCGTGTCCCTGGTAATTGTTGCCTGGCACACAGAATAAAAAACAGCAAATGAATGCATATACTTCTTTCTGTTATTTTAAGCTCATTTTGTACAGGAGAAAATTTGCTTGTCTATTTAAGGATTGTGTTTTTGTATCCTACCTTGGCTGCTGTATTCGCTGTTGTTGCCACCTTGCTGATTAGACATTAATGGGTACGGCGACGGTCCGGGGCCGAGCTGAGCGATCATTTCCATCACGTTGGGCATGATCATCTGGCTGGGACTCATTGTTTTAAACCTCTTGGCCAGTGGTCCATCTGGATCCTCCTTGATGTGGATGTCAGATTTGATCGCCACCGGCCGCCAACTACACGTCGGGTCAATGGTCACCTCCTCAAACTCCGAGCTGATGAGACACAGATGAAATCAAATGGTTAAGTTACAAGAAATTGAAGAGAAGTACATTATATGCATGCAAGAAATGTATTTCTTGTTGCTTACTTTTGAATGGCGTTCAAGATTCCCCACATGTACTGGTCCACTTCGAGTCCCTCTAACAACGCTGTTTTACTGAGGAGAGAAGAGACACAGGGCTTAGATGATATTGTCCCCTTTTGTGAAATCTGTGAATTTCATCTTTATGCAGATGACACAGTTTTATATTGTTCTGCAACTTCTACACCTCATGTTAAGCTTTAATACAGATGCTTCAACCCTGTATTTCATCCCTTTAAACTCTGAACTCGCATAATCTTGGTACTCGCTCACAGAACAGTATGTTGCTCTACTCTACATTAATCAGAACTGAACTAAGAAAAATGTCTTTTCCTTACAATGCACCTTATCCTTGGAATATTCTGCCTTAATCTTTGACTCTCTACTGCCACTATAGCTGTCCAAAGGCCTTATCTCAGACCTTTCAACTACAACGTAATTTTAATTGTTTTATCTATTTATTTTATCCTATTTCATTGTATTTATTTCATTGTATTTATTTTATTGTCTTCTCCATGGCGTGTTTATTATCCTGTATTTTAAACTCTAAGCAATCACACACTGTTAGTTTTATTGTCAGATGCTTTGTTTTACATCTTGACACATCTTGCAAATGAGGATGGTCTTTTGAGGTAAACTAATGGTTTAATAATAATAATAATGATAATGATAAAATACTCTCACGTGCTGGATAAACTTACTTGCATACAGGACACCGCCATGTCCCCCGCTCACAGTTCAGTTGTAAATATGATTCCAAATCAAAACACTGCAAGAACAAGAAAAAAACCAAGATGTTATCCAGTACACTGTTTTAAAATTCTTCTTCCCTTAGGTCATCAGATTCTTGACTCTCTGTGTTTTTGTTTATCCCTGCAGTGCTTACCTGAACGTGTTTGCAGTCATGGCCTCTTGCTGGAAGCTGTATTCGCCGGAAGGTGATTGGACATTTGAGGGAAACCTTAATGGCCGTCTGCTCCACGCCGTCCTCCCCGTTGAGCGTTGCATTGCCCGATGATGCTGCTACGCTGCTGAAGTTCCTCTTAACTTTGATGCAGAAGGAGAGAAGCATAGTGCATGAGCAAGGACTCTGCAAACTATCAGAGGATATTAGGGAGCAAAATGTGACTGTGTTCTGTTGTATATACCTTTGGTGATGCAGTGCTCTGCAGGCAGAAGCCTTTTCTTCAGTAAGCCCTGGAGGACGGAGCGAACTGACGGCCTGTGGACCAGCTGCAGCACAAACAAGTGCGACTGCAGGAGGAAAAAACACTGTCACTATCAAAAACATCCTCATGAGGTGTTTTAGTTTAATGGGTTCTTTACAGTTTCAACATGTGTATCCAGAGGATCAACTTTTTATTTTTCACTAAGCTTTAGCAATGAAAGTCATCTGCAGGTAGATTTTTTATGTCTGACTTTTATTTATCTGGCAACTGCTATTTGTGTCTGGATTTGTGTAAACCTCTTTTTATTAGTTCTGGAGATTTGTGTACTCACACAGCAACAGGCAGTGACTGTGATCTGGATTGTGTTCCTTCCTGGCTGGCATACATGTTTCAAGTGCAGGGGTTTGTGGGACGTCTTATTGTCGCCCCGCTCGATAGTGAGCGGAGTGGCGTTTACGCTGACTTGGACCGATGCCGGCCAGTTGGTGTTCATCTGACGGTCTTCATGGTGGTAGCACTTAAATTGCAGCTCCAGGTCCGATCTGCATAGACAAGCACAAAAAATATAAATTGCTAAGTGTACAGAGAAACTTTATGAATGTAGGCCTATAAGAGTAAGAGTTTCTTACACTGTTAGTTCTACAGCCTTTGGTTCCTTAAATAAGATGTTTCATCCTTTCCAACCCTCTAATCACTTCTAAAACAAACATATGATGTGATTTCACAGTTTGACACCAGAGAGTTTCCTCATTTCATGATCTTGATGAGCTCCGGACATGAGAGAAGGGAGTAGAGGGAATAGAATTCATAATAAATCAGAGGAAATGAATGCATGCATGACCTTCTCCAAGTTTCTGGGAATAATGGTGGTTTGATTTTTTTTTTTCTTCACAATTTTCTGCTGCAGACAGTATGACTCAACCTTTTTAATCTGCTTGCCAAAGGTTAAGAGGAATGAGGAATAGCCAGTGGTTCTTCAGACCAAAAAGAACAACTGAAGAAATTGAGGAAATTCTTGGAAACCAGGTCTTCATGTCACACAGACCGTTAGAATCGTAGGATTTTAAACTGAGGTATAATTGGGTGTCATCAACATAGCTATGCATGCATATGCATATTATGTGTTTTTCAGCAATGTCTTTTTTTCTCCCAATTTTGACTGAATGATTCTCATTGCACCATTGTCCTTGTCAATGCTAACCCCACTGCTAAATGCATTACAAGTTGTTTGTGCTGTTGCTGTTGTAAGATGCCTGACTAGCTTCCCACCAAATAATCTCTGCCAGTATTTGTTAGGACTGATGAAACATGTGACTAGAACAGATCATGTACTTTTTACAAGAATGCATATCATCAGAGTGAGATGTGTCCATTTCCGTACTCATGATAATTGATTAGATGGAGTTTATTCATTCAAATTATTAAAAACTTTTCATGGTTCTATTACAACTGTGATTAAAAACACTGATCTGAAGCTCAATTCTGAGGCTATTCTGTAAATAGTTTTCTAATAAATACTTCTAACTTCTGATCAATCCAGATCAAGCTATCAGGCTTAAAGTCTTGCCCACTTCCAGTTTAAGCTCTGCCCATTCTGAGTACGGACACAGATACAGATAATTCAATTGGTTGAACTGATACAGATAACTGTGTACTCATCCCTAGTATGTACTGTATAAGGATTATTTGGCATTAATAATCATTAATGTATCTCTTAATCTTGCTTTTAAGACAGGTTAAGAAAACTTAAGAAAAGGCCATCTCTAGCTCTAATGTTTATTCTAGACATAACTAGTGTTTGAATCCCGAAAAAAACTCTTGCATTTGATTTGAAAAGTACTTTTACTGAGCCAGAGAATGATTTGTTTGTACTGTATGAACTGACAACTGTTTCCAGAGACCCAAAAGACCTAAAATTGCATTTGTCAAAAGGATATCACAAGAATAGGGGGAGAGAAAACTATTGTATTATGAAGCTCTAAAGGGAGATAAAATATCTGGGAGGTACATCTAAAAATATACTGTCTTGATGCACCTCATGTTGTCTTACCTCCACATGAGTGTCTGGTGTACAGACGGCCGTAAGTGGAAGACGTGGTTGCTGACAGCCAGGTTATGCTCTAGCCTGAAGGGCTCTAGGACGACCCCGTCCCGCACCGGGAACGTCAGGCGCAGCTCCTCGTTGTGGTTGGCTACATGGTTGGAAAAGATTCATCGTCAGACTGTCATCAGGAGCAAACCACTGTTCAGATTTCTTCATCTGAAATTTCCCAGTTACTGACCTGGAGGGGGAGGGAGAGCGGTGATATTTGGTTTGATGTCAGGAGGGAAGGGTGGCTTCACGTCCTGGTTTGGCGACAGGTATGGAGGGATGTTGCTTCCGGGGGTCATTGGAGGGGTTGGGTTGCCTGGCACCGGGGAGTGAGGGTAGTTACCCACCGGTCTGGGTGGCTATATTGAAGACAATTGATTAGTGAACCAAATATTCAAGCAAAAGAGTGATAATGTGATTAAACAAATTGTTACAAAAATATAATTACCCCATTCATATTCCCCTGGCTGTACTGGTAACCACTCCCAGAGAAGTTATTTGTTTGGCCATTGAAAGGTGGCTCTTGCTGTAATTTGATAAAAACAGATTAAGATTAGTTTTTTTCTCCAAATAAACCTCTATTATTTGTACCAAAGCATCACATTTTTGGTGACTAGTAGGATTACTTCACCTTATAGTACTGGCCCATGGCACCGCTGGGTGGCGGGTATTGGCCTTGCAGCTGCTGTCCTGGCATCCTCTGGCCAGGGTAGTTGGGAGATGGCAGCGGCCTGGAGGCATTGGGTGTGGGGTATTGCCCCTGCTGGTTAGGGAACTGGTTGTTTGGTCCATACTGCTGCCCACCATAGTTTGGCTGTGGATGCAGTGATGACAAACACACATTCAGCACACAGCAAACAAGCCAAAACTCGAAGGTGAAAATGCTGCATTCACATCCACTCACCTCCCCTGGGTACGGTCTTTTCATGCCCTGCATACCCATGCCCTGAGGCCGGGGTCCTGCATAGCCTTGCTGGGGCATCCTTTGGCCGTGGGCCCCGAAAGGCCCCATGCCTTGGCCCCTGGGCTGGTTCATTCCCATTGGGGGCCCACTCATGTTGGATGCATTCATGCCTGTGCCCATGTTCCCAGGCAGGGACGGGGGGCCGCGGGGTCCTGGCTGGTTCATGAACTGGCTGTTGTACGCCTGGTTTGGTGCCATCTGGAAAGAGGAACTCATCTGGAAGACAAAACGGGTTCAATCAACCATCACTGAGCTGACTGTCAATGTAGCAAATTTTGTTGGCGAATAAAGTCTTTTAGAAATCACACAGAGACAAAAATCTTCCACATAACAAAAGACTGCTCTAAATGTTCTAACCTCTGAAAAAAATATGAGTGCCTGTTAGCTTTTGTTAAAGCTAAATGTGCTATTTGGCTCCATTACTACTACAGCTACTTGTTCACCCTTAGCATTGATTATAATGGGTCTAAATCCACTTCTCTCAGCTCCCTATTATAGTGCCATTGCTGGCATTGAAAGGCAAAGTCAGGAGCATAAAACAAACCACTAAGCAGTGTGAGATGTGCACAGAAATTCAATAATTTCCTTTATGAACACAGATGTTAAGACACAGGTGCTATCATTCTTTTCTCCTACCGGTCCATATTGGTTCATGTCCTTGTTCTGGGTTTCTTGCAGGGCAGCTACTGTCGCTGTGGCAGTGGCGGTTGCTGTGGCGGCAGCAGCAGCAACTGCGGCGGCGGCAGCAGCAGCGGCGGGCTGGGTGAAGTCTGAAGGAGGACGGGAGTGTGGAGGTATGCCCATTCCCCCAGGTCCAGCATTAGGCCCTCCAGGGTAACTGTGACAAAGAGCAACAGAATATGAGAAATTACCTCATGAAACAATTTTAATCATCACAACCACCACTACTAATCCACTGTCAACTTACTTGCCACCGAAGCCTCCTCCTCCGGGGTAGTTGGGTCGTCCGTACATGCCCTGCTGCATGTAGCCCTGGTTGGAGTTGCCTTTGTTGGGGAACTGCTGCTGAGGACCGGGGAACTGAGGAGAGTTCATCCCTGGATTGTTACCAGACATACCCGAGCCCATGGGGTTGCCCCCAGGGTTCATAGGATTGTTGTTGTTGGCCATGGGATTCCCCAACACCTGTTGGACGGACATACAGAGAGATAAACATGTATAAATGTTGACATTAAGACAAGGTAAAAAAAAAGGAAACTCAAAAATCAGAAAACAGGTCTGTGTGACTGCTGATTTCTCACCAGCCAAACAGTGAACAAAAAAAGCATGACAGCATTTTTAAAACTGTTAACAGTGGATTGATGACAGTTACTTGATGACAGCTAAGGTCAGTTACTTTAACTATCCTATCAGATGCAGTCCACACTTTTACTCTGTTGGACAGGTATACAATCTCACCTGGCTCTGCGACGTGTTGGTCACGCCCCACACGGTCGTCACCACGGACAACGAACCTGGAGGCTGATTGGTGTTCTGTTGCCAGGGAACTGAGTCGTAGGGAAAAGACCCATCTCTGCAGGGGACGGACAAAAACACATCATATAGGTGAAAAAAACGTGCCCTGCGTCACTGCGCAAATATTTGCCATGCGCAAAAGTACATTCGTAGAAAGTATATTTGCTTTGGTGAATGAAAAGGAAACAACGGTTTTATTGTTTGGATTATAAAACAAAAGCATAGTCTCCCTGTTTAAATGCACAAACATTGTGCTGTAATTATTAACTACATGTACTAGGTACTGTTTGTCCCTGTTGACTGTGCTACATGCAGTTAGTCTGGCAGTTTGTCTGGCCACTGATCCATAAGGAACACCAGGCTGCATGTGGAGAGGAAGGGCTTTCCCCGAGGGCCCAGTCTGTCTGTTCACACACCCGACACACACAAACACACCTCGCACACAAGCCAAAAAGCGCAGCAGTGGGAACACTGACCCGTGCGAGAGGCTGGGCTTCATGGAGCTCATGGGGGGCTGCATGGGCACTTTTCCTGGAGGCTCGTTCTGCCTGTTCTTCTGGTGACGGAGGAGGAGGAGGCGTCCCAGCTCCTCACACCACGAGGACAGAAGAGCTAGAAAGAAAGAGCGGAGGAAGAAGAGTCAGTATCAGTGCTGTCGGAGTCCAGTGAGAAATAACTGCAGAGGTAATAGCCCTCTACTGCAAGCGCTGCAAAAACCTGCAAAAACTGATTATGTGGGGAGGGGAAGGCAGACGAAGCAACAACTTAGGAACAGAAGCTTCAGAAGAAATTTGGACATAAAATTGAAAAGCAATGGCCTGACTGACAAAATGATGTAGGAAGTCTTTTCTGCAAAATACTCAGACAAACTGGAGAATTCTGTCTGTGCAAGTACCTCCAAAACAAAATAGGTATTCCACATAACTATGCAGCAACATTAAGCCTGCAACTACTGTAACAGTTATTTCCATTATAAGTTAAACTGTTTTAACTAAATTTTAAGTTAAATTGTTTTCACAATTAATTATGCTTAATAGTTTAATCTAAGAAATATTTTTTTTAAAAGTAAAAAAAAAAAAAAGCTCATCCAAAGTGACGTCTTTAAATTGCTTCTTTTGTCCAACCAACACTCGAAAACCCAAAGACTCTTCATCTACTATCATAAATCACAAAGAAAAGCAGAAAATGCTTACATTTAAGATGCTGGAACCAGCATCTAAATTGAAAAATGATTGAAACAAAGTAATCAGTTATCAAAGTAATCTGCAATTAATTTCCTTTGATGGACTTAATGATTAATGGACTAATTGTTGCAGCTCAAAACAAAATTTTAACACCCTGTAAGCCGAGAAAAAATGATAAGTGATACTATAAACGCATTTAATAATGTGAGGACCTCTTTTTAAATGATCTGCTGAGTAAACGTTAGACAGTATTCCAAGAGCAGTTGTGTCTTTTAATTATTATTTCTATAGTCAGTTTGTTTACATGAACTTCATGAAGGTTCATTTGAATGTTTTCCTCTGGACAAATACAAACCTTTATTTTAGTTTTAGACAGATTTATGTTTATTGGACTTTAAGAATGTAAATTTAGCTTTTCAAATGTTCAGATGCAGAACAGGATTGGGGAGGTTAAAGGTATTACCATGCTAACAGCAACAAAAGCGACAGACTGATTGTAGCTTAAAAGTAGGACTTCTGTGATAACATTATCACAGCTGGATTTGAGAATTTAAAAAGCCATAAAACAGATTTCATACGGCCCTAAATTAAGTCTAAAAGCTGACTGGAGATTTGAAAATATTACTACATAAAGTGTCATTGTAAATAACATTTATTCAACACACACAACAACTGTGTAGAGTTTTACAAAGAATCTCATGATGTGCAGTCTTGGAATGTTGTGTTTTCAGCAACAACAAAACAAAATTTATTAGCAGTTTCTTGACTTGTAAAATTATCTTTTAAACAGAAGTGATGTTGTATGTGTCATATGTGCTTTCCAATCACTATAACTGTGTTTCCAACTGAGGTGCCCCATTGTAAGTGTAAAATCTTAAAAATACATCCCCTGAAAATAAAATTGATTGATGCTCACAGTCTTGTAATACAGTGGGGGAAACCCTAATATCCTTCTTCTTTTATTTGCTCATATTCTATAATGTTTTGCTGTCTTTTCAAACTGATTACAGGATCCACTCATATGCACTGCTGTTCTCGTCGTGATTAGTTTAGTCTTCACTGTGTGAAGGTATGTATGTCAATCCTGGGAGGGTTTCCTTTCCATAAATGTATACTGGTGAATTAGTTTGCAACTAAATCCCAAATTAGATCCTACGGCAAGCAAGGCTTTATCCTGAAATACACGTTACTCAACAACATCAAAAGCTTACAAATTGTGTTGCATTATGAGTTTATTTAAATGCACATTTTTGCCAGGTGAGGGACAGCTCACCTCCCAACATTTCAACACGCAAACAAGCTTCACAGCAGAGATAAATACAAGATAAAGAGGATAAGCTGTCTATTTTTAAGCATTTCATACACAATAGGAAACCCCTCACACAGTAAGAAACAAAAGGAAGCACCTTTATGCTGCAATATAACACATCAGCTTCAATCCAGCATGTCACTGCAGCTGTTGGCCACTAGGGTTCACTCTGGGCCCGCAGATGGACTCCAGCCCTTCCCTTCTCTCTCTACCTTCCTACCTACCGCTTGGTTAGGCAGCTACCACAGAGCGCGTTTGATCGAATCATATGCTTTTCATCTGCGGCGCATGTTTTTGTACTGTGCCAACTACAAAAGACTCACTTTTCCTTTTTCTCTCCCTCTTGCTTCCCCCTGCCTCCTTCTAGCCTCTCTCTGCGGCGTCGGGAGGAGAAAGGGAATGTGGATTCAATCAAAGAGCAGGGCAGCCACCTCCTCTTATGATTCACAGCACTTCTAGGGCTCACTGAGGAGCGAGGAGCGAGGAGGGAGGGGTGGGTGAAACAGAGTGCTTGGTGATTTCAGCTGCGGTTCGCGCAAAAAGCCACGTCAATATGACAGCAGACAGTGCAGGCTGTCCTCGCAGGCAGATCCACCCTGCTGCCACATGCAAGGACGGGCCGCCACAGCACGTATTACATAGAAAGGGACACAGAGAGGAGGGGACAGAGAGATAAAAAAAAAAAAAAAGGTTGAGTGAGTCAGTGCGAGAGGAGACATCAGGCTAATGGGGCTGATGGGAGGGAGGAACAAACAAAAGCTTCTGACTCCCATCACAAACATGGCAACCCAGAGATTTGACCACACATGAGTGCTTGCAAACAGACTCACACACACGTAAGGAAAGACTGGCTTCTATTAACACACATGCACACACACACACACACACACACACACACACACACACACACACACAGGGGTAAAATAAATAGGACAAGAGATGTCCTCTGACTGAATTTCCGAGGACAAAACCGAATTGAGCACACCTTCTCCTCTCAGAGCATCGCACCCCAAAAGGCACCTCCTCTCCTTTCATTTGAACACTGAGCACACCAGCCTCGCTCTGTGTAAAGATGAGGGCTGGAATACAAAAGACATGTACAGATGGTGCCAGCAGTCTCCCTGCCTCTCCCTCCTCTCCACCCTCCCCTCCCTCCCACTCCTTTAAAAGCAGCACGGGGCTCAGGCGCAGAGGCAGCTGGGTTTTTCCTCCATGCTCCCTCTCTTTTTCTCTCCCCCTCCTCCTCCTCCTCCTTCCTCCTCCTGTTCTTGGCGAGGCAGGTGCCAGGAGACAGGCTGTGCTGTTCCTCCAGAGGATTGATCTGACTTTTTCACCACGACGGCTGTGCTTCGGCTGACAGAAAAGGCCTCTCAGGTGCTCCTCTCCTCGCAGGTAGATGCACCGATTTGTAGGTTAGTTTTAATCAAATTTGACCAGGTCCGAGCGCGACTAATAGGTTTACGAGTTCCACATCTATGTTAGAACGTCCTGCGGTGTTTCAGAAGCACCCTCCCTCTCCCCAGACCCCCTTCTGATGGAGTGAGTTTTCAATTCAAGGGCCTGGCGACCAGCCAGCATGTTACAGCTCAATTAGGTCCCATTATTCTCTTCCAACAAGGGCTAACTTGCACTTCTTCTATGTTGATAAACATGTCTCCACAATTTATCCCCGACACCCTCAGAAATAAAGGCGCTAACTAGAACCATACAGGGTTCTCCAGCTTCTTCATCCCCATAGGAGAATCTTTTTTGGATTCTGGTAGAACCTCCTGTAAAGGTTACACTTGGATCCCTTTCAGAGAGTTCCAGCTAGAACCCAACATGAAGGGCTGTCCCTAGAACCATCTGTGAAATGTTTCATTGAGAACCCCCTATGAAGGGTTCTACAGAGAACCCTTTTATGGTGTAATGTTACGCCTAGAGCCCTCTCTGGAGGTTCTATCCAGAACCTTTCCACGCTCCAAGGATCATACCAAGAACTCACTGAGTGGGTTATACCAAGAACCTTTTTATATTCCAAGGGTTTTGTCCAGGACCCACAAGGGGTTCTACCAAGAACCCTTTTATATTAAGGCTCTTTATTCCAACTTAACTTAGTCCTACAATGAAGGGTTCCAACAAGAACTCACTCGGGGGGTTTTACTAAGAACATTGTAATATTTCGAGGGTTTCATCTAGAACCCACCAGGGAGTTCTACTGAGAACCTTTTTATATTCCGAGGGTTTTGTCCATAGCCCAACTAGAGGTATATTATGGTACAAAGAACTCTTGACGATCCTTTGATGAAAAAGTCCCCCAAAGATTTCAACAATCCTTACAAAGAACTATTAACAAACCCTTTATTCAAAAAAGGGTTCGAAAAAGAAATCACTCAGGGGGTTCTACTGAGAATGCTTTTATTTTCCAAGGCTTTTGTCCAGAACCCACCTAGGGGGTTCTACCAAAAACTCTTTTTATATAAAGGTACAAAGAAACCTTGAGAAAAATTTTCTTCACAATCCCAGAAGAACTCTCTCTCTCTCCAAAAAAGGGGTTCTTTAGATGAAACTTCATGAAATCTTTAATCAAAAAAGGGTTCTTTGGAAGCAAAGAGTTCTGGATAGAACCTCAGCCCTTCAAGAAGAACCCTTTTAAAACCCTTTTTTGTCAGAGTGTAACTGTGCCACCGTGAGGCCGTCTGGCTTCAGGGGGACGGTATCCTCGTTTCACACCGAGGCTGACAACCGCCGCAGGACAAAAACAACAACGGCGTTGCGCCAAGCAGAGAAATGACAATACATATCTGAGAGACAGAGAGGAGAGGAGGAGAGAGGAAAGCACCAGCACTGCCACTACCCCTCCATTAGATAAAGGGCTTATCACCACACAAAATTACCACCTCCACTGAGCACCGACCTGTTTAAAGGAGAGGTTCTCTGTCATTGACTCTGAGGATAAACTTCAGGTTTCATATGACAGGAGGAGGAACAGCCAGCCCATTACTCCTCACAGTCGCACCCTCCTCCTCTTCCTCCTCCTCCTTCACCCAAGCATCTCTCAGGACAGTGCAGATGATGAACACAAAAGGATTACTGTTTTTCTTCTACTCTCCTCCCACAGACGGCCCTTCAATAGACTCATCTGTTTCCCTCCCTGAGAAGAGCCAAAACTGGAGATAACCGTCTTAGGGGTAGCTCTTCAAAATCACAGCCACCATTCTGGAGTGAATCAAACTGCCGTTTGGTGCTATAGAGCATCTTTTTGCTCTGTTTACACTGCTCTCCCTGGCGGCGATGGGTCTCTGTCTTCCATAAGGAGAGGAGCCTATCCTGTTTGCCTTGTAGATAGTCCCAGGGGCTCGGCTGAGTCTGAGCCGTATTGATATTCTGGTGCTCAGCTGTGCAGCCTGATGGTCAGCCACGGCGAAGGGCGGTAAACGCATCTGCTGGGACTAGATGGGTGGTTCAGGAGCTGGGCCTGCAGCTTCCAGCTTCACTCTCTGTCATAAAGCCCCGGGGAGGCATGACAAATGACGTGGACCGCATCCCTGACAGTTGTTCAATGTTCTTTCCAATGATAATGCTCCCCCAGCCCACCTTTCACCGCACATACAGACAGGAGGCACAGAGATAAACTGTGCTGATTAAATGGCCTGATTTTGTCACTTTTTGCTCTACAATAAAAAAAAGCACTTCGAGATTAAAGGATCAGTTCACCCAATTTACAAAAATACATTTTTCACTGAACTGTAGAGGTGTCTAGCTATTTTGGTTTGAGATATGTTTCTGGGATTCCTTTTTAAATTGTATCTGATAATCTTTAATCACCCCGAGACAAGAAGTTGTACTGAACTAAACATCAGAGCTTGCTGTTAATGACGACTCAATACTAAAACAGTATAAAGCTTTGTTAAATAGTCTTGAATGGAAGTATGCATACCTACCTATTCATGAAGTCAGTCTAACGTCTGGTCGTGTGGTCAGTTATAGTTGAGTAAAGGATGTAAACTTGCCACCGCAGGAACAGTGGTTAAATGACCAGACACAACCCATAATTTAAGCGTGCGCTGCATGCATGGGCGTGTCATAGGTGTGCTCTGGTATTTACAAACAGCACTACATCTTTGTTATATGACTATTTTAAAACAGATGTCTCGTAGCTAATCTGTACGACTGGAATTCTAAACTTTGTGTTGGTAGAAAAAGTTGAGAATGAATGCAACATGAAGCAAGTTGATAAAAGGCTCAGTAGTCTCCATTCTGCCCACCATGAAACAAGTGGTGCATGATAAAGATGAAAGCCAATTATTATTTATTATTCTGATAATGAAATTATAGCTGATAAATATTGGCTATTAAATCATCCATCTTTGCTCACTATCTCTTAGCCTCAAGTGTGCATAAACAATAGATTACATGAATTTCTTTTTAAAATACAAAAAATGTGGAAATTATATATTTTATTGGTTGCTGTCAGTTATCCGTATCAGCTGAAAAAAAATCCATATTCATGAAACAAGGCAAGGCCCTCCTATCACAATGTAACCGAAAGAATGTAAACACAGTTACTGTGGCGACTACAGGCTAATTAATGATACATCTGTCTACTGTTGCAGAGGACGCAGAGCTATAAATCAAGACGTACGCTCGAGGTATCTATAGTGAGACTGCCTTTATCCCCTTGTGTCATCTATAAATCCATCTCACCAAAGAAATAGTGGCTATAAAAACTGTTGACAGCATGTGCGGTGGACTATCCAAAGGAAGTAGGACACTGTTTCAAGAAAGACATGTTCATTTTTCAATGCCTCTTGCACACAAATGATCCATTATATCAGGGTGGAAATTAAATAAACGTGTTTTTGTAACTTTGGTGAGCTTGCAAATGCAACCAAACCACGCCGAACAACCCCAGGGAGAGGATAAGCCAAAGAACATGGCTATCATTAAGAAGGTCTCTCATTCACTTGCTGCCTGCTCCAAAACTTTTCCCTCCTCTCTTCATCTTTTCCCTTTTCTGCCCCACTCTTTCCCTCCATTTACTGGCAGGAGGACTGTAGGGGAGGCAGCAGGTAAGGCAGATGCCAAGAGCTCTTATGATCCTCCCCCTCCCTCCCTCCCTCCTCCCACCTCCTCCCTCCCTCCCTTTCTGCTCTGTATCTAATAGACACCTGCTCCCTTGTCAACCCTGGACTCCCACCTGGCAGCGTCCCACATGGCTTGGGTCACTAACGTCCGCACAAACATCGACGACACATCCAGTCATCACATCACGCGCACGTTATCAGCGGCACTTCCTCACTTATTCCCACACTAACTGTAAAAATGAAGTCCAATTTTTTGCTGTAAACCTGTCGGAAAGATTCACAACCCCCAAACGGCTTGTTTGAAGACATTTAGCCAGAAGGGCTGAAAGGAGAACAAAAGACCATGAGCAAACTAACAAGAACGGCTCTAGTGGGCTGCACTCTTTAGTTTCTGAGGGAGCTCTATTCACATTCTGTTCCTCCCTCCCTCTTCTCGCTCTGCCCAGAAAGGTTTGAATGGACACAAGCCTCCTGCAGGCCAAAGTCAATTAAAATAAGAGAGAGTCTAGGGAGCCCTAGTATCCCTGGTTACTGAAAGCACCTAAGAGGCCATGCAAAACAGCCAGTTTAAGCCAAAGAATTCCTCTCTTATGCGCCTCGTGTAGGCTTCCCGGAACCGTAAAATTCTGGGATTTACCTCATAATATATGAAAAAACTATATGAATAACTGGTTGCTATGACACTGCTCATGAAGGCACAGCCGGTGCCAAACTATCCTGCTTAAACTACCGGCTGGATCGTAAATCATGTCCCACTCTGCCTCGCGGCTCTCCGACACAGTCACCAACACAGAGCCATGGATGCCCGCCTGGCAGCAATCAGACCTCACTTTGTCTTTACACAGATGCCACAAATTATTCATTGATGCCAATTTGATAATGAAATGGGAGCGACTCGTCAATCACGCAGTCTTTTTAAGGAGCAGATATAACAGGTTTCGGACCTGTCAAGCCGTGACAGATCAGAGCTGTCCATGGGGGATAATTGTCCAAATTTAAAAAGATGTTGGTTAAAAGATGTTGCTGGGGGACCTTTAAAAACGATATACAGTATATGTCTCGAGTCACATCCTAAGTTAGCTAATGATGGTTAGATCAACAGCTAGTTAGCTAGAATTTCACTACAGAGCAAAACACTAGCAAACCGACTAGCTAGCTAATTTACACCAGTCGTTAGCTGGCTAGTTACATCTTATAGCTAATGTTAGCAAACACTAGCTAACTAGTTAGCTAATTTACATAAAGCTGGTGTGTCATAAGTAGAGGGGGCAATAAAAGAGAATGTTGACCAAGGTGCCAAGCTTGGACAGAGCAAGAGGGGGTGGCGCCTTAATCCTAAGAAAACAGACCTCTGCAGGAAGCCACGATCCTGTTTAAATAGATCTAAAATAAAGACCGTAATGGCTGGAGAATTCATTCTTTTTGAATCTATAAATCTAAGGCCTCTGTCTTTCACGTCATCATGTTGTACATTTATGATGACGTCATTACATTACGCCATTAAATACACTGCGACATGTGGATGGAGAATTCTTCTCACTAACTACCATGAACTTAATTTACAATGCTTTCAGAGTTTTAAAACTTTGTCACGTCGTGTTGGCTGCACTGCTACCCTGCCCACCTATCGGAGGTGCTGCTCTGTTTCATCCACATCAGTAAGCTTTCAGAAAATGTGAACAAATATGGACACAAAGAATGCAGAGTACGAACAGAGGGCTCCGTCCCAATCCGTATGTGCATCTAATGTTTAGCATAAATGAACCGCAAGGCCTCTCTATCTTTCATGTTGTCCGTAGTGCGCTCATGATGGTTATGTTACGTTACCTTTTGTTATGTCACCTTATCTTATGTTATGTTACCTTACGTTACTTCTGTGTGGTACAAAATGTGGTGACACAAGGTGTCGGTGTAAAGTGGTGCCAGCAGAGGAGCAGAGAGGTTAGTATAGTTCATATCAGGGAAAGAATGACAGAAAAGGGACAGAGTCAGTTATTTTGAGCCTAACTTGTACATATTTTGGGGATATGAAGCGTTTTAATTTACTGATCGAGGAAATGACATCACAGTAAACAAAAATATCAATGTAGGCACTGGAGAAATATTTCTATTGCAAATGAAACTATCAAAATACATTTGCAAGTCTGCTCATAAAAAATGAGAATATCTCAAAAACTTAACATAGTTCAAATAACTTATGGAATAAAACATTTTGTTTATGTTCCTACATTTGGAAATCTTTCGGATCAATATGTTTAGTGAGCTAAAATGTGTCTAATTTTTCATTTTGATTTATGAGACAATTTCAACACCTTTATCACTTATTATGGTTTATTGACTTACATAACCTTTTAGCTTAGGCTGCACAGACTTTAAGGATATGAAGCATTTGGAGATACTCCAAGAAATGACATTACAGTAAGCAAAAATACTACCTTCTACTACTAACTAATGCTAGGCCCTGGCTGAGCTTTTATAATGCCAAGTTCAAATTAAACACATGGTACACATTCACTTCTCTGCTGGTCACCCTCTCAACTCTCCAACACTTTGTCACGGAAGCAAGTGTGAACAGGGTGTTGTAAAACGAAGTCTGTAAACCGACTTTATTAGCTCAGTTACTAAGATTTTAGAGTTGGGTGAGTCATTTGGTGACATATTTCAGGGTGAGTGATGTTTTCAGAACGCTGATGAAGTGGGAAGGATGTGTGAAGTGAGAACATGTGAATGTCATGGCTGCCATGTGGCATCAAAATGTGACATATTCCCCCTGAGGTCCCTTTAAACATATGCTGTTAAGCAGCTATTTCATTAAAGGGATAGTTCGGATTTTTTGAAGCAGGAGCCTACAGTAGATGGTGGAGGACATGCCCCCAGTTTGGAGAAGCAGACAGGACAACTGGTGCAGGAAGCTAATCAATTTACTGATGTTTACACTATATTTAGAATATTTTCATCACTTTACCTTGCCGGCAGACAGCCTTTTCTGATGGGAAACCATTGTTATATCAGCCAAATATCACAATCTCACACAATAGCACAAACAAACTATCTGATTGAGGCAGCGGTAGACCAGCAACTCCTGCGTTCTGTCAGGTAAAATTACTGTTTTTTCTAATGGAGTCTGGTTGCTTAGGAGAGACCAATGTTTAGTTTATATTATGGCAGTTTTCTGTTGTTTGACAGCAAGATAAAACAGTGAAGATATTCTAACTATAGCGTACACTTAAACGGATTGATTTTTTTTATAGTAGGCCTTTTTTTATGTGGATAAAATATGTTTTCCAAATTTGTTGGGGTGCCGACCACCATCTACTGTAGGTAATACACCTTAGCAGTGTAAAAGTATAAAAAAGCAGCTCCATATTGTGGATTGAAAGCATTAGCACTAACAGTTATAAAACTGCCCGTCTATCTAGGCCAGACAACTGCCTCCTGTCTGCACCTCATCTTTGTCTGCTGCTTTTTTTTTTTTCTTGCATTATTTCCTTCTCCTCCTGCTCTCTCTCTAGAAAGTCAGGGATGTTGGAGTCTTGTCAATGAGTACTTAGGCCCGTTGCCTCATGGGGAGCCAGACTTGCTGGCTAGGTTTTATGGCCCATTTCAGAGCTGCCCCAGCTTAAATACAGCCTCCTGCTGGCCACATGGCCGCAATGTCGTGCCATGTCCATCCGGCGAGAAGAATGGGAGGGGGGGGGGACGCTTGGCCTCGTGCCAAAAAGGTTTTACGGAGGCCACAAGCATATGTGGCCATGTGGAGGCAAGCGGCACAAGGAGGAAAAAAGAAAATGCTGCGGATTTGGTGTTTCTGGGTTGCCGTTTTGACATCCTGTGTGCTTTGTTGCAAAATCAAAAACCACTAAAGACTGTATTACTGACAGATAGGAAAGCTGTCCCTTATCCATCTTAACATCCCACTGCTGCTGTCATAATAACTTCAGTATTAAAATATCCAGCGAGCCACTTTATGATGCAAATTTCCATCTATATACGTATAAAAATGCAGGGTTTCTAAATAAAAATCAAAAATGTCAAAGATAAGACACTTATCCTCAAATACAATCCGTGTTCACAGATTTGAGATAAAGATTATACTCTATATCTTTAAAGAAATCCACTTGGCACTTACTGAATACCAACTGGAACATGATACAATATGAACCACAACCTCACGATGATTTATGCAGATCTCATCACTCCGGCTGTCATTTCTCTTCATGGTTCTACAGTAACCAAACCTTTGCCCAAGCAGGCCAGTATTTTCAAAGATAATCTCTCTTGGCACATGCAACAAATCTCTTCATTAAAAGCAGGGCACGCCATTCAGGGTCCCCGTAAAGCAAGAAGGTGGAAATCTATAGCATTTCAACCCCCCGGTGTGAATTAATTCCTTGCGCTTTAAAGCCAAACATCTCCCACGACCAACATCCAATCTTCAATCTGTTACTGTACAGTATGTCGCTCCATGCTACAGTAAGCTGATTGGGAGCAAAACTCCTTCCAAACCTACATCCTTATGTCTTAATTCAGCAGATAAAATCTGACAACAACATGTCAGAGTGTCTGAGGTCAAGTTTCAGGGCTTCTCTAAAGAACCACAGCAGTAAAAATCATCTTTACATCACAACTAACAGTTTTTTAAATCATGCCATTGTGTTTTAGATTTTTGATGTATTTCTACAACCATTTCAGGCAATCATTTATTTCTAGAATTGTAAAAAAATATTGATAGACTTGAGTATCACAATCCTATGTTCTGTTGATTCTCAAAGCACTGTATGGTGATATTGTGATACATGCAAAGATTCATTCATTTTTAGTTGTGTTAAACCCCGAACACTAGATAGCTGTGTTGTTATCTATCTTTAATGTCTCGACTGCATAAAAAAGTTAACTTTTTTAACTCGCATGTTATGCAGATGGTGGTGTGTCCTTTATGATATGACAGTTTTTCTAAAATTAGGTAATTACAGTAGGTATCATATCACCAGATTCTTGCCAACAGACGGCTCAATTTATTTCCATCACTTCTCACACGGTATAAAAATAAACATACTTTATAAAGTTGTTTGGGATCATATTATCTTTGCATGGAAATGCAGTTTAAATGAAGCTTGTATTAAAAAGTTGGGACAGGATTACTATTTATGATCTTAAATTACTTAAGACTTTTTTGTGTATACTGCAAGTTTTATTCTTTTGATTTTTTCCCTCCATTTTTAATTTGTTTTACCTTTTAAATGTTTCCAAATTTTCTTGCCTTTTTGTTACTCATGTTGCTTTTCTCAAGGTTTTAGTCAAGTTTATTTATATAGCACATGTCATATGATAGGTGTAGACTCAGTACTTCAAAAAAAGCAAAAATCAGTTATACATGACAAAAACATAAAGTAACATAAGATAAGATAGTATTACATATATTATATATTAGCATTTAAAATAAAAAACATATATACAGCTAAGAAGGTATTATTATTACAGAATATTATTATTATTCAAATGGGAATAAAAACAATTATAATACTGATTCTAAAATAGAAGTTTTACCTGTTAACCACACACTTTAAGACTGACTAAAAGCTTGCAAAAAAATGTTATATATTATGTTTTGGTAATATTGTTTTGTATATTATAGTTACGTATTTTTAAAAGAACACACTATTGTAGCAGACCTTAGTTGATGTGACAGGGAATTACAGAGTAAAAGTGTGATATAAATAAAGTTTGTGTGATTAATAATTCAACTAAAGTTTCAGGAGTTTGCTGGCTGGCTTTAATACTGTACAGAAATGAGCGAAAACCAATGGAAATATATATTTAAAAAAATCTAAAACACTGCAGCATGCATATGAACAAGGCCAGCGGAAATATAATGGATACATGATTTGTAATTAAGAAGAAGAACTTGCAAAAATACTGGCATGATCCTTTAAAAAGAGAAAAAGCATCTTTGTTGACTAATAAAGACAAAATCCTGAACAAGACAAATCTTCACAAGAACTCGGAGCTCTGCTTGTCTAACTGATGACCCTTTCGCTGGACCGCACCGAGGTTCCTAAAAACTCTGCCATCTGCCCGCTGAGGCCGGCTGCACCGGCACAGAGTGTGTTTTTAACCGTGCACTTCTGCAACCAGATTATCAGATGAGCAGACCTGCAAAGAAGCGGCTTACAGGAGCCAGACTGTTTTCCCCGAGCAACAGGCTGCTATTAACCACGGCCCACCCTTAAGCCCTCGTCTGCAATGATACTAATTAGGCACGGAGCAGATGTGCCCGGACTCGTGCCCACCTCAGGGTGCTGGGCAGGGCCGGTAGTGTCACGGTGGCATACGCTGGTGGCTGATTCACCTGCGACCTTTTCACAGTGGGCCTGGGGTCACAGCCTCCCTTTAGAGGTACAGTACGAACAGACAGTGGAGGAGCCGGGGTCGGGTCCTGGCACCCCTCTAGGCTCATTAGAGTCATCCATATGTGCTACAGAGCAGGATCTGAATAAAAAGACTCCTCATGATAAACACTCAGGACAAACTGAGACAATAAAACCTCGTCCATTTTAAACTCGCCAAGATCAGTCTCACCCTGACGTTTCTATACAAACACCATGTACGGCCTTAGGCAGAATTTAAAACCATATATATTTTGCAGATTTATTTTCTCTTTCACATATTCATCATATTCATTTAAAATGAATTTATGCATTTCTATGTATCTCACACTGTCTTTTAAATGAGTCTTTATAATGTTAAATAAATGTATTTTTATTCTATTTTATGACTGACTCAGTAAGGTTTCTGGTATTTTGTACACATAAAAATAATATTAAAATCTACATTCTACAATCTACAGGGGTGTCAAACTCATTTCAAGTTCAAGGGCCACACACAACCAAATTTGATCTCAAATGAGTTACTTTTTAGTGTAAATAAGTGCAAGTACAGTCTGAAAACATTCCTAATTGAATCATCCATTTACAAAACAAATGATGAACCTGAGATGTCTTAATTAAATAAATTGATGTGCATTACAGTTCACAGATCCAATGTATCTACAAACATACATCCTCTGTCTTACAAACCATTTATAAATCAAAAGTTTTGTCAGCGCCCTAAAAACTTGGTTCCACCGATATTGTTTTAAGATACAAGTCTGATACAAATGATCTTTTCACTTTGCAAAGTAAGTTGGAACCTTTAGCGGCCTGGTTCTATAATAAAACAACAACTCCCAAAATGGGAGTAAAATGCATATATCTAAATTGATGATATCTGAATTAATTTTCCTAAAACGCACATGCTTATAGAACTGAACTCTTTCTTTTTTTGCTGTGCTGGTCTGTTCAGCTCAGATGCTGTGATGAGAAACTTTTAACACTCAACAAATTTGATTATTGCTGTGAGGTAGTTTCATAATAAAATAAAAACATCTCGTACACATTTTAAATTCATCAGCAGTCAATAAATGTAGATGTTATGGAAATTCACGATGTATTTTTGTAAGTCTTTTGGGTCTCGAGCTACAGCACTGCCCTTCCTTACAGCGATCGTTAAAGTTTCATCACGTTATTCTGACTCTGACTTAAACTCTGTTCACAACTTTTACAACCTGCTGGATAATTTACATAAAAATCACCAAGAGGAAGAAGGCGTAAAGATTGTTAATGCTTCAGATGAACGGCCGAGAACAAAAGTGTGAATTATGACGCAGGCAAGATGATAAAGCAATGTGCGTGTGTGTGACATGCTTCATACTGTAAAACTCTGACAGACGACACAACAGCAGCCATGTAGCTTTTCTAAATGATCAACCAAAAAAAAAAGAAAAAAAAGAAGCACAACTGATGTCATTCCATGTACAGTATGTCGACACAAATCCGTTGTGAGGACATAATGTGATGAGGATGCGTTGGTTGGAAAATTCAGCCAGAGTGTATGAGTTCCCTGTGCAGCACTTCAACACACAGCAAGTACCTGAGTCAGACTGACACCTCCTGCAGCAGTTGGTTTCTGTAGGGTTCAAATTTTACATTTTACTGGATTTACAAACATTTCTAAAGAGATTCAGTCAATGACAGACATTTGAGTATGAGTCGCCCCCTTTATTCACACACCTATGAGATGACTGGATGGTTGAGAAATATGTGAGGTTATACAGTAATTCACAGTGTCCAAAAACCTACTCAGAGGAGGAGAAAATGATATATACTCCACTTGAAATAAGCAAAATTATGGTGTAATGGAATTGCAAAAAACTCAAGTTAAATAAATTATACTTTTACTGTGTCAAGCTTCAAAATTACATACTATCCAGTGCAGGCAGTCTAAGCATTGTTGACACTTCTCTCTCAAATACCTAAAAATGACTAAAAAGAATTGATGTTTTTAGTTTTTTATTACTGTAGTGATACATCTAATCACTTCTAATTAATGAGCAAACTCTTCTCGTCTGTTACTTTAACTTAAAATGTGACTTGAATGAATGCTTAGCTCTTTATCTGAGCAGTAAAATTATGATAAACAATAATGTGTGAGTAGGTAATCAGCAGCTAATCTTTACAGGTGAAAAAGTGTGTGCCATAGATGCTTGAAAGAGGAATTAAGTTCTATTGATGCCATTTGAACCTCTGCTTTTCACCTATAGAGGTCGATAAAGGTAATAGATTACTTAACACCCCTTTAATGGGCTGCTTTAGCATCCTCCAATACCGTCCCTTTGTAATCTCTCATAACTGTTTCGGCCTTTTCCAGCTTTCACCAGTTAAAGAAGCGGAAAAGCGTCTCTGCACACTGTCTGGACGCCACATATAAAAGATAATGTTAAGGTCTTCAATCCCTCTCTGCAGAAGATAACTCACTCTGCCTTGGATGCAGCTCAAGTTAAGCATGTTGTACCGCTTTGCACTCTGATACCTGATCTGTGGCTGACATAAGAGACTAAATATATGATTACTTTTCACATATGAGACTGCTCATAAATTAAGATCAAATAACAGTGAACCCGCTGGAGTCTGCTTTTAGTTCATGTCGTCTGTAGGCGGAGGCACTTGGGAGAATCAGCCTACAGATGCACCAGACATTTCAATGCAGTTTTAAAACTCTGATTACCAGAATCTTCAGAAATCACATCAGACTGTGTCCCATTTTTGAGACACACTGGTGTGACAAAAGTATGTCTATCACGCATCAAACTTCACTGAACCTTCTCACTAAAATCCACTGAAACACCTTCTTTAATGTCTTATGTTTTAGAAAATCTTATCCAGCAGTTTGCAAACCATTGTAGCCTAAAAAAAAATGCAGAGCCAGGGGAGTGGGGTAATATTCCAAGAGAAAAAGAAGAATTTCCCAGATTAAAAGTTGAAAATGTACGACTTGGATACTCTCTGACATTGAAATTTTACAAGAAAAGCTCAATATTTATGAGAAAAGAGCTTAGATATTTTCTCAGATTCAAAAGACATAGATTTACAGAAACAAATACAGAAATTCTCCCAGAATAAACTCACAAAATTACATGAAAAAAGTGCCTTTTTTTTGGGTCAAAGAGCCACATCGCTTCATTTTGCAAAGTTGGACAACCTCATCCCACCACAGCTGCTGCTGCTTCCCATGAATTATGTCTGCAGTGGATGATCTAATCAAATTATACAAAGCAATCAGATTTAGTGATGAAGAATTACTTAAAGATTGATTCATTTGATGATCTGTTGTATTGTGTCCTGCTGTCCCACAAATCCCAATTGAGTTGTCCGAAGACATGACCAGTGATATCCCTGCCTCTGTTCATTTTGTTGTAGCTCATCATGCACAAATGGCATCGCCTCTTCCAAATCACTTTATTATGACTTTATAATCTCAGAGAATATCCAAGTTTTTCTCGTAAACATTTGACTGTAATCTTGGAAATTATGTATTTTTTTCTCAGAATATTACCCCTCTCACCCAATTGACCTACAATGTCTCAAATGCACTGTTGGCGCAGGACATCACTATTTTCCAGCCGTGGCATCACAGGCAGAAGCAGCTCAAGTGGATTTCATCATGTCAAAAAGTTGCTGAAGTGTGGAGTCCCAGCTCCATGCTTCAACAGCACTTAAATAACATCACTAACTGTAACTAAAATTCAAATTATTTCCCTACCAGAGCCTGTCCATAATTACAATCACAATTCAACATCTGATCTTTGGAGGATTCAATATAAAATGTAATCAAAATCCTGTTTTAGCTCTGACTGGATGATCACATAATAAGAAGAGGTGTAAACAAACCATATGTACCCTGTATGTACTCGCATGTTCTATTAGTAAAGCTCTACATGAAAAGAGTGTTCATCTTCTGCAAACACACAAATGACATCAACTTCCCCTGCATGCAGATGGCTCTTATTTTGATTTGTGACTTTATCGGGGAAAAAAAAAAGGTCAGTGCAGTTTCACAACTTGTACAATGTACAATACAAAGAACAAGAGAGTCATTGAGGCTGACAAAACAACAGTAATGAATAGTTGGAAGTGTGGGGAACCGTACAGCTAGCCAGACATCTCTTTACCAACTCCGCCTGTTGCAAAACCTCTCTTGTCTTAGCATGTTGGGAGCTGTCCCACAGACACAGTTTAGTGAGAAAAAAAAAAATCATTGAATAATTGCCCAAACCGGGACTTTACTGTACAGCCTAACAAAACCCCTCTTGGTGGAGAGAAGCGAACAATGAAGAAACCATCGTGCCAGTTTATAATTCTCAAGAGTGAGGTCAATAGAAGAAAGAAATGACACCAGCTGACTTTCTCTCTCTTTCTCATTCATTGAAGCAATACAAAAAATTTTCCATGGAAGGTGGCTCAGAAAAGTTTGTAGCTTGGTGATTCCCTGTTGTAAGCTTGTACTCAGAGGTGACTCAGAGTCACAGCAAAGAAAAATAATATCAAGACGTCCAAAGAAACTCCTGCAGCATAATCCTTTCCTCTGTTGTGTTCAGTATGGTCTAAATGGATGCTTCGACAATAAATCACTAAAAATGACACTTTCAACACTTTCAATAGAGATTTGGAGCTATAAGGAGGCGAAAGAGTGACATGGAAGTCATTTATTTAGCTTTGAAGTGCAGAAAGACTGTGGAAAACATACTGAGCATGTAGATCAATGTAGGAGTGGTTTGACAAGTTTCTATAGATGTTTTCATGCGTATTATTGCTGCAAAGCTGCAAACCTTTCAGAGCCATCTGCCAAGCAAACAAACAGCAAGTATTTGATATTCAAACAATAGATATTTGATGATCCTTTAAACTGAACATGAGGAAAACAGGTGCATTACCATCTCAATGTAGTCAAATATCTAAATCAACGTTTCCCAAAGTTAGGGTCGGGATCCAAAATGGGTCGCAGAGCCATTTTTATTGGGTTTCCAATTGGCATAATTCATACAGAAAGCAGTCCTGAGCCACATCAGCACTTCAATAATATTCAAAACACAGAGCAAGAACCTTTAGCAAAATACAGCTGGAGTCAAGAAACAGCCACCTCACTAATGATTAAAACTATAAACAAACAAAAAATCAACATGTTACTGACATAAACCTCCATGTTCTGCACAGGACATTGTGCAAACAGTAACAAACAAAAATTCCAAAAGTAACAACAAAAAGTAACATTTGCATTTTGGAATTAAAAAACAGCTAACTCAAAAATGAGGGCTGTCACTATAATATTTTAGTATGAAGCCTTGTTTTGATCTGCTCCCGTTTTCCCTGTTTCTTAATCAGTAGTTTATAAATGTAAATGTTTGGTCAGTTCATTGTGTATATTTGTAAGTTTGGGCCCCGGGGAGATACCAGAGTTCTCGTTTGGGTCTCGAGCTGAAAAAGTTTGGGAACTCCTGCTCTAAACAATAAATCACTAAAAATGTTACTTCCCAGGGAGATGTGGAGCTATAAGGAGGCGAGAGTGACACGGCAGTAGTTTATTTAGCTTTGAAGCGCAGAATAGTGTTGAAAACATACTGAACAAGTAGATCAATAGTGGAGAGGTGAACTGTGCTGCAGGAGTGGTTTGACAAGTTTCTATGGATGTTTTGATACCATTCAAGCTACGAATCTTTCTGAACCATCTTCTAAGCAGGAATGCTGGAAGTCAGTCACAGCTGGGGTAAAATGATGTCATACTAAATTGCTGGGCAACATTCATAGGTTTTGCTGCAGTTTGAATCACCAGGATCATTTATATCTACCGATTATTTACAACAATTTGTAACATATTTAGAGCTTTTTACGCTGCAGCACACCTGAACTCCAACATACTGTATGTTAAAGCAGCCACAGCAACTACACAGGTAACACATCCAGGTGAGAGATGTGACTCATGACCAGGTTAGCACATTATTCAAGTGACTTGAAAAACTTCCTCTAAAACATCTCAATGTGTCTGCACGACAGACAAGACAGCACCACAAGGATTCTAATAATGGACGTATACGTATTGATGATGATAAAAAATAGGATAAAGAACAAAGTAAATCCTTTTTCCCACTACAAAAACTTTTTTAGTAATTGATAGTTTTTATAATGCCTTGTTCTAGTGGGTGCTGCAGCCCCCTTCAGCACCCCGTCCTCCTGTGTCCATGCTTTCAAGTCTGCAGAAAGTGAGCATTCGATACTCACACGATACATATTTGACGAAGTATTCCTTTAAGTTAAAAAGGAAGAAAACAGGTGCACTACCGTCTCAATGCAGTCAAATTTCTAAAAATCTAAGCCTGTTGCTCCTATTTTTAAAAAGCTCATTGCACCAGACGTGACTGGACCACAAAGAAACACTGAATCGCTAATCTGAACATGGTGAATTACTACATAGTAGGAGAATCCTGTGTGTGTCTCCACACAAGCCTGGCTGAATGTGCCATGTGGCACTGACAGGCATACTGTAGGCATGATCATGTCGGATGTTTTAATACTCTTTATTGCTGAATGAAGCCACCTTTTTAAGCCGACAGACAAAGAGTGTTTGATATTTAAAATGCAGATTTTTTCTGAAGTTGGACGTGAACAAAACAGGTGCATTGGCATCTTTCAACGCAGTCAAATGCCTAAAAATTCAAACTTTTTGCTCTGATTTCAAAAACTCTGTGCACCAAACATGATTGGACCATAAGAAACACTGAACCAGTGATCTGAATGACTCCATAGGAGGAGAATCCTGGTCGTGTCTCTGCAGCGAGCCTGGCTGGTTGTGCTGTGTGGCACCGAGGGGAGTGGGTGTGATAAACTGCCAAGAGTCTCGCGGAAAACGCCGCCTCAAGTAGGTCAGCGCGACTCAGAGAGATAATCAAGGCCATTTTGACCCCTTCTGTGTGAGCTGTAAGTGGGTCAAATGCAGCAGTCAGCTGTTGCAACTCTATCACGCGGGGCGCTGCGAGGCACTCGTCATACTGTCAAACCCCATTCCGTTAGTTTAAGACGTGGCAGGGTGCCCGCCTGCACCCACCGACGCAGGAATCAACCCTCTATCTGCCCCCCCTGCTCCTCCTGAGGGGTAAAATAACATGAAGTTGCTCTCCAGATCCACCTTCCCTCTTGTCACTGAATGCACCCCCTGCAAACCTCTTTAACTGTTGTCTCCTCCTTTTGACAGCTCCGTCCTATTCACAGCAACCTCCATGTCTAAAATGCCACCCGCATTTCAACCAGCAATGTCCCCGCTCATTTCTCACTCTTCACTGCACAGAAAAAAGGGGGACTCATGTGTCTAGAGCACAAATCTGCAACAGCAGAACAAAGGCGATACAGGGCAGCCTTAATCTCTGCACTACTGAAGCCAGCAGCTATTTTAAAGCTCTTTCTCTCCCTGTGTTTCTCTCTATCCCTCCCACCTTCCTCTCCTCTCTCTAACATTCTTCCTCTCCCCTGCCTTCCTCCCCTCCTCCCCTCCTCCCCTCCTCCCCCCTCGGTGTCTCAGGGCAGCAGCTTCTCTCTTCTGTTTTCCTCTCCTCTCTTCTCTCCCTGCGTGTCCAGTGACTGACTGCACAATACACATCAATTATTCATGGCTGCTCTCTCCGTTTCGCAGGCAAAACCAATCACAGATGGAGTCATTGCTAATGGGCTCCTGCTGTACTTGCCACCGGCTTCTTTGCACTCAAGCAACAAATACCCCAGAGACAATGAGAGAGGGGGGGGAAACAGAGCGGAGGGGAGGGAGGGTTAAAAAAAAAAGAAAAGAAGAAGAGGAAACTTCATACAGCACAAGAGGAGAAGAGGAGGACACACGTTTTGTGGTCAGAGAAGAAGAAGAAAGAGCAAAATTAAGAAGCCGGCTTCTGGAGCAGTAAAGGGTTAAAAGACAGAGAGAGGAGAGGAGGAGGGGGGACACACACACAGAGGGAGGGGGGTGGGGGGGGTGTGGGTGAGAGGGGGGGAGGAAGGGAAGGAGGGGAGGACAGGCAGAGAGAGAACCAAATGCTTATCTCCTCACCTCGGATGTATGCAGCAGTTATTGATGTATCTTCTTTTTCTGTCTAGTGATCCATTGCTTGCTCTCCCCAATACACACATCACACACACAGAAGCAGCCACAGCCACTTCGCCAGAAGGGAGAGAAGGGAGGGGAGGAGGGAGGGGAGGAGGGAGGGGAGGAGAGGAGGAGAGGAGAGAAAAAAATGCAGGCAGCTCACATTTCAAACCTGCAAAGGGGGGTGGTGCCTAATGTGCTAGACAGCCTGTATCTTGGCCCGGGTCCAGAGCAACGAGTAAAAAAGAAGCCTCAATCAATTCATTTAAAGCAACATTTGCTACGAGGGAGGCGCCGCCGAAAAGTGGCGACAGAGACGGTTCAGGTGGGTACATTAAGCAGTGATTTCAAGCCCCCAAAACCTTGTCTTTGCATACAGTCGACTTAATCCATCAAACTAGTCATTGTAATTAAGGGGCATGCAGGAGGAGGAGGAGGAGGAGGAGGAGGAGGAGGCTGGGTATTGTGGCTTCCTAATGCGCAGAGGGTTGGAATCAGAGAGGGAGGGGCCAATTAGACCACATTTGTCTCTCAGCACACAGTGAGCTTTTGGATAAATAATTACAGCCATATAAAACATGTAAACTGTGGGCAGACACACCACCTGAGGCAGTCTGGAGTGTCATCTGCAAATAAAAATACTCACAGAGTCAATTCAGGTGTCAAATTAGTGCAACTGATCCGTGTGCTAAAATACAATAATAAGCATTTAATTAGAGGCATAAGGCGCAGTGTAAATTAATTTTAATATGCAAACATCCAGTTTGTGGTGCAGCAAACGACAGCAGCCATATGTGAGTGGCTGAAGATGCCACCAATCACCTCCTGCTGCCACAGACAGACATAACAACTGCGAGGAAGGACAGACGAGCTCAACAGCCCTTATCTCTGGTCTTTCCTGTCTGTGTTTGCTCTCCTGGTATTTACTATCAGCTAAGTGCACGGGAGGTGACTTACAGCCCTGCAACCCGACTGCAAGTTAACACATCAATCATGGCCGGCTGGAAGGCTTCACATACTGTCATCATATAGTGTAAAACACACAGACTGTCCAATGTGGACACAATGTGGATTTATAGCTTCTGTGACACTAATATCAGGCGCACATTATAAGCCTTTAACCTCGTAAACTCTGACGTGGGTCAGCCAAGATTTTTTCAAAATGTAACTGTGTAAATGGGTTTAAATGAAGTGACTTTTAGTTTACAGAATATGGATGTGATATTGTCAGAAATCATGAATGAAAGCAGATGCACAAAAAACCTTCAGTTTTCTTCACTTAAGGCTTACTTTCTCCTTAGCTGAGGGACTTACTTAAGAGTGTTGCCCAGAATCATTTAAAAAGCTTCTTTAGTTAAGGAAAGTTGTCTGTCCCATGTGACTGATGATAACCATTTAGGTGAGACTAAATATCTGTGCAGAATTTGTTCATAATAAAGATGAAATCTTCTTCCAGCAAGTTATTTATTTATTGTTGATTTCATTACACCTTTAAGCATTCAAGCTAGAGATATTAATTAGACCATAATAGTAATCTGAGGTAATGTTAGCCAGCTTGCTTACATGAAGCAGGCTCAATGGCATAACGATACTGCTACAAAAGAAATATCTTAACAGGATTTATTCTATATTCATTTAGCTCCATAAACCATACCATGTTCTAGTTAAGACAGAATCAGAAGTACCTTAAGGCCCTTTTTCTCTATATTTTTATTGCTAATGTCCTTGTGTCCTGTGCAATGGTTTAGCTAACTTTAACACAAATATAACACAAAGATAAGGAGCAAACCTTAAATACTTCAGTGAACAGTGTGAGGAAATCTTTAGGAGAAGACTTAGGGGGAGTTTTATGCAACCAATTTTTATTGAAGGGAACCCTTTACTCAGATTTAAAGGAAAATCTTAGCTTAAGGTGTTTTGTTCAACTTGCCCTCTAAATGTAAAGAAAGTTTAAGGAGAAAATCCAGAGTCAAGAGGTTTAAGAAAGAGCTTTTCTATAAAAATAACCATATCCATAATGCATGTTGTGTACTGCACACATAATAATGTATGAGGGGTGCATCTTGACTTGACAAGACTAAACACAGAGTTGTAAGTTTATACAGTAGAGGCTGAGTGGGACTCGGTTCTTGGACTAAATACCCCTCGACGAGCCACACCTTCATTTGAAATAAAGCTTAAATCTGTGTTTAAATCTCGATTAACTAATTGTTGTTTATTTCTAAGATACAAATGCAAACAAGCTCTCGGCCACCAGCAATGTTTTCAGACTTCTGTGTTATTCTCTATTTAGGAAAAGCCGCAGCTAAACTATATGTTGAAGCACACCGGGCGGAGAGACAGACAGACAGAGAGTAAAAAAGAAAAAACATTTTGGTGCGGAAAGCTCTGGGAAGAGAAATTACAGCCCTGCAGGCCTGTGTGTGTGTTTATCTGACCTCTGTATTGTGTGTAGAATCAGAGACCTTTCTACAGCTCAATGACAACATGTCTGACCCTCACTTCTTAAGCACCACTTCACTGGAAGGCACGATGAAAGCAGACGTATGATCGGCACTTCAGACTACAGTTTAAAGGAAATTTACATTAAGACGCTAAAGAATTAACCCACTTCGGTGACAAAGTAAAAAAAAAAAGCTTTACAGCACACTTGAAAAACATTCATCTTAACCTTAAACTGTCTTTTCTTCTTTCAGAGAGAATTTCTGCAATTTTCCTGTCTCGGGAATTTCCATTTAGAAAATCATTATGTTGCAATAAAACTACTGGATCATTTTCCTCTGTCAATTTAACTCAAGCAAATTATTATAACTGTTCATTTGCAATTGAGAGAAACTTAAATTTTCACACCTGGATTGTAGATTTTGTTTTAAATGGAATTAACTGCTATCTTCTGTCTGATTCACAGTCTTCACTCCAAAAACTACTTGCTGAAAACTCTAAAACACTTAATATTACTTAGTGATAAGTGTTTAAATTAGTTAGTCTTAGTCCTTCATTCCCTCCCTTTTTTAAAAAAAAAACATTTTTTTACACTTGTTCATTATATGAAATATAACAAAATGCTTTATTTTATTTATTGCAGCTTGTTGTTTCCTTGTACTGCGACATTTAGGCTGATCTGCTGCCTCTGACATATTAGACAATCTTGCCTGTGAGTTTTTGAGTTTTGTGTGTATAGACCGGGTGGGCTGCAAATGAATTGCCCTTCTTGGGATCAATAAAGTTGTCTGGATCTGAATAATAGTGTAATTATACTCCGGCTACCTCGGTCTCCTCTGTATACAGCTCATTTTGCTTGTCTGAATCAATTGTGTAATGAGAGAGTGTCATATGTTGTGCATACTTTAAAGCCCTCTTGAGACAAACAAGGGTCTCTGCTTTTCTAGATAAAATTGCCTTCAGTTGATTAACTGTTACGACGGATATTCTACATAAGTGTATTTATTTGTAGGTTTCTATGGCTGGGCGAAAGAAAGAAAAGACACATCATAAAACTTAACTGGGTTGAATCCATCCCTTAACTTTCTTTGAGGATTATTTTGCTCAATCCATCTCTAAGGGGCACCATTTTAAAAGTTAAGCATCCTAAAGTTTAGTTTAATTTTGTTTTGTTTCCAAGTTTTGTTTCAAGTTAAAACTGGTTCAGAGTTTAAACTGGAGTTTTAAGTTTTGGAACAATAGAATTTAATTTAATCTAGGTTTAGAGTGAAAACTAAACTAAAAGTTTAAAGAGAGGTTTAAATTGAATCTTTCTTAATTTTAAGATAGTTTAAAAGTTTGGTGCAACATAATTTTGAGTTAAAACATGATTTAATTGGGTTAAAAATTCATCCTTGTTTCTGCAGCCCTGCCTATATGAAGCAGTTGGTCACACTGCCTTGTCTTTAACTGCAAACAAACCGAACATCCCCTCCCACACTGCTGCTGCTTCTGCTTCCTCAGGCTTGTACTGGTTGAAAAAAAAATCCGAGAACCCAGAACTCCCACCGCCAAACCAACTAGAACAAGATGAAACAAATGATAAAGACTCTGTTGCCTGGATGTTTTTAACACGCTGACACTGTTAACTACAGCCCACGATGTCTTCTGATCAGACCTGAAAACAGCCCTGCATGTGTAAAACGATTGTGGAGACAAACCAGCCTGACAGAGCGAGAGCTGAAGCCCAACTAATTATCTGCTGAATAGCTGGTTTACCAGGCGTTTGTTACATGAGAGAATGAACGGCTCGAGGAGCTGAAAAACTTTGACTGCCCCCCCACCATTCCCTCTTATAAATTGGTGCCTCCTTTCACTCTTCTGAGCTGAGGAATTCCAAGAGCTTGGTGAGGCGCAAACGATTGGGAATGTGCCACTCTGACCCTCTTGGAGGAAAAAATCGTGATTAAGCGTTTTGTCGACGCTCTCGAACCAGACTGAACCGCCACGGTCCTGCAGGAGGGGGCTGATGAAATAGGCCTAACAGGGCTTGTAATGTACCCTGTGATAGAGAAAGAGAGAGGGGAGGCCCTGATGAGTTTATCCACACCGAGTGAGTGATCTCCCTGCTTTGATGTTGCCACGGCCCCACGTGCACGGCTTCGGCCTGCGGTAAGACAGTCCAAGTAATCACAGATTAATAGAGCAGGCTAATCTCATTCACAAAGAGGTCACTACTAGCAGACAGACGCCCCTCCCCCCTGCTCTGCCCGAGCATTGTGGGCCACTTGCAAAAAGGCAAAAAGACTACAACTGGCCGATCCCCCCTGAGTAAATCTATTAAAGAGATTCACTAAATCACAGTGTGTCGAGTATAGAGAAGTATTCAACAGACCTCACCGTAAAAAATCTTACAAGAATTTAGTGGAATCAACTAATCTTTTCTCATTAACTTAATGTAAATATTCAGGTTTTATTTGTTCAAGATACTTACATTTAAATTGTCTACTTTCTACTTCTCTGAAATAAGTTGAATGAAAGCACTGAACAGAGTTCAATCAAATCATAAAATTAAGTTTTTAAAGAAACACGATCAGCATATTAGCAGACTTCCCAGTTAGAGAGTTTAAACTCTCCTAAGGCCTTCTTTTTAATTGTTTGAAGAAAACTTTTGTGTGCAATTAAGAATTGACTCTTCAAGCAGAGAAAATGTGACAGGAAATCAAAAAGTTGCTGTTTCAACTTAATATCTTGGGTTTATTGAACATATTTTCACACGTACATCTGAATAAATATTGAGTTTATTTGACTAGAAAAGTTAATTGTTCTGAGTCACTACAAAATTTCCTCAGTTTGTCTTTTCACATTAAGTCAACTTAAAATTTTCAGTCAGCCTAAACATAAACTTTTTAAGTTATCACTTTTATTCCTTATTCCTTTTATTCTTGTACAATAACTAGTTATAATAATGCAATAATTACACCCATACTGTGCAATATTACATCCATACCACTGCAACTATTCTCATGCAGTAATACTAATATTCTAATGCATAGTGCATTGAAATATTATTATTATTATTCTATTCGATATTACTAATTTGATTCTATTTCTTTTTTTCCTACCTGTGGCTGTAGATGCTTGCTTACTGTGGTTTTTGTTGTGGTGTATTCTTGCATTTGTTCTTTTATTGCACTGATCAGGATGTAGTGTACAATAACAATATAGGCTTTGTGTTCTGTTCTATTTAAAACAACTAGGTTTTTTTTAATTTTTTTTTTTGTCTTTTACAATGTACTCACTTAGCTGAAATTCAGATACATATGTTAACTGATAAAATCAATAGGAGGTGATAATGCAGTTCTCCTCAGGAGAGATGATACATATTGCTGGTGTCATTAGGATCAAGGTCTGTTTCTTTGAGTTTTGCCCTCCTCAGCTTTTTTTTTACCTCACCAAGAAATTAACAAACTGATGTCTTGAACTGTTGCGGGCATGTCATGATGAATCAATTTGTCAAAGCTACAACCTGTTTCAGCTGTAAGTTGACTGTGAACATTGATTTCCTACTGCTGAAATCAGCTCTGCCCTCCCCTCAGCACAATTTCCCCCTCAATTTTCTCCCATGTCCGGGAGAGGAATTTCAGATGACATAACAGAAATGTAATAGCTGCTCGACCACGCTGTGTGTCAGAGCCAAGACAAGTTAGGCCTGGTTAAAATGGGACACCAAATCTGATTTACTTATTAGTGCTCATCCATTGACCTGATGTCCTCTGAGGCAGACAGCCCCTGCTTGTTGTAACCACTGCAGATCCCCTCCCGCCACACACGCACGCACACACACACACACACTTAAAACATAGATTTACAGAGCAGATTACAAGATGCATGATGTGACTGAGCAGGCCAGTGGTTAGATTTGGGTTTAAATGCTCCCTGGACACTTTCTTTTAAAGGGACACTTTGGCCCCAATTCTAAAATACACATCTTCCCTCTTACTTGTTCTGTAATTTATCCATCTGGATGGTTTTGTGGTCAGTTGCAGAGTTTTGGAGATATCAGCTGTAGAGATGTCAACCTTCTCTCGAGTATAATTGAACTAGATAACACTCAGTGTTTCATGTAGGAACTACTTTCTTTTTACCGAACTACACCTGCCAACTGTATTACCACGTAGAGTGAAGTATGCATCTACCCTTTCTGGCTGGGTGTTGTGTAAAAAATTTAAATACTAGTGCCAATACCAATACCAAATAAACTGATACCAATAAAGTACTTCAAAACATTTTTGGTGGCATCTCAGCATGCTGAATTTTCAGCTCTGTTAAATACGTCACGCTTGATATCACCTGCTCGCTGTAACTGCTTTCTGTAGCTGCTCACAATAGCTGCTCACTGAAGTTGTTTGCTGTAGCTGCTCACTGCAGATGTGCACCGAAACAGCTAACTGTAGCTGCTTGCTGTAGCTGCTCATTGTAATTGTTTATTGTTGCTTTGCTGTGAAAGTGGGTCATCAGAAGTTGCATTAAATTGAATTAAAGAAGACTTACAGAGAGGGGTTGTCATTTTTTTCCAGCCCTGGATACAAAAAAATATTGCATGCAGGAAATTTTGATACTACTTGGTACTGGGTTATTTTGGTTGATTCTTTACAGGTATCTACTACCCATGGACAAGACACTTCCTTCTGTGCATTGGCTGGTGGACATTAGAAAGAAAACAGTTCCTACATGAAACTGCTCACAAAAAGGTCTGTCTATTATCTTGAGTAACTGGGTCATGCTTTCTGGGAAGAAACTATGCTGTTGAGTTCTTCAAATGTATTTTTTAGGCACTGAGCACCACACGCCACATGCCAAGTTACATTATATTTGAGTGAATGCAGACATCTTTTCAGTCGATATCTCCAAAACTCAGCAACTCACACCAAAACTATCAAGGTGCATAAAAGGAAACATGGATTTTTGACACTGGGGTGAACTGTCCCTTTAAGAAAACTCAGAGGGTTTTGGGCTACACAAGCCCCTTTGTTAGCAGAGATAAGGAACAAACATAAGGTTTCAAGCTGTCCTTATCCAGAACAATAAAAAAGCTTGTTATGCAACAAATGGCAGGCTGTCTGTGTTTATGACTGAGCTGAGAATTTAGAAAAAAAAAACTTGGATCACATCCAGGAAAAACTGTCAGATTTGGCTAAATTAATTATGGTTAAAACAACATCATGCACAGGACGCTGTATTCAATAAAACATAAAACTCATCCCGTGTCCTCTCTGTACGGACTTAATCAAGGTTCTCAGATTTGTTCTTGTTAGTAGACAGCAGACACTGACTCGTCTGTCTCTGCTGTTGGATGGCTGACCTGCTGCCACCATCCCGGACCCCATCATGTGACTTACTCCCCTTCCCCCGTCACTGGGCAACGGCCCCGCTGGATGTCGGGGAGCGGGCCCTGCCCGTGGGGCCCTGTGGGAGTGTCGTTTAAGAGCCATCTCCCTCGGCTGCCAGAGAGGGCTTTCTCTCCACCCTTAACAGCCTCCTCGACTGGGGCCTCCTCTCTAAAGAGCTTCTGGGAGCTTTACAGGAGAATGCCTCCTCAGTGGTTTCCATTGACTCTTTCCACAGACCTCTCCCTCTCAAAATATTCATGCATATACAGGTACATAATTGTCCATGAAATGCACTTTGGGATGCTGCCTAGACTGGAGTACTCGCTGGTTTCCAAATGACTACTGTTGCAGGAAATTATTCAGACAGAGAATCAATTGGCAATCTTATCTAAGCCCATAAAGTAGGGCCTGAGATTTGATTTAGCATTAAGTAGAATTAGAACATTTGGCAGTGTAAGTTAATTGCAGGCGGCGAATGATTCCCCTCCCGTGGCTGACATAAGAGTGACATTGCATGATTTGAAGCCTCATATTACCACATATAAAACCACGGAGGCCGTAAATCAGAAAAGGCAAACACAAGTGAAAATTCAAACAATATGTGGCGCTGACTTTCATGTCCTACTCGACTTAAGACGGCTCAGCGGAGAGGCCGAGCACACAGAAGCAATTGCACAACCCTGCTTCCCTCGTAACCCGAGACAGGTGGAAACCACAAATCAAAAACTGTAAAAGGAGCACAAAATATTCCTGTTATCTTCCGAGCTGCTGACAGACTATACATCTTCATTCCCATCGTGCTTCAGCATGCTTTTTTGCCGGCTTGATAACAACATTTAGCAGTGTACATCCATCCCAATAATCCATCACTGTACCATGATGACGCCGCTGTATGAAAACAGGAACTCATCATCACTGATAGAGTAGTTTTTGTCGCTTGTGACAAATGGAGTATTCTGCTGTACACACTTTGTCTAAAACTCCAGAGAAGAAAGCAAATCGGGCTGTTGTGAACAAGTTGTTAAGTGAAATGTGACATGAAGAAGTCAAAGTTTATGCAGATATCTGAGGGTAATGCTTCATGTTCAGTGAGACTGAAGAATGTTTCATTACTCTTTTTGTCGAAAACAAAAAAGATGGTTGGACTGTTTATCATGTAGAAAGCATTAAAAGAAAGTTTTTTTAAGTGGGGTTGTATGAGGTACTCCAAAGTCAGTGTATTACCTACTGTGGATGGTGGCTGGCACGCCCCCAACTTGGAGAAGCAGCAGGTGTAGAAACCTAAGTAATCAACTGCTGTGGACAGAGTCAGCAGCAAAACATATTTTAGCCACCTAAAAAATCAATATCAGTTAAAGTGTATGATATATTTAAAATATTTACTTTGCCCTCAGACAGCCTTTTTAGACGGTAAAATGCTGTTACATAAACCAAATATTGCTCTCTCCAACACCACCAGACTCCTCTGACAAAAACAGTCATTTCACCTTGGAGAACATGGAGGCTGTTTGTTCTACCACAGCCTCAATTGGTTAGTTTGTCTGTGTTACTATGTGACTTTGGTAGATCTGAACTAACACTTTGAAAGACAGAAATCAAGACTGTATCACAAATAAACTAACTGGTCAAGGCAGCCGTAGACCAGCAACTCCCGTGTTCTATGAGGTAAAATTACGTTTTTGCCAGTGGAGTTTGGTTGGTTAGGAAAGAGCAATATCTGGCCTTTATACCAGCAATTTCCCGTCAGAAAAGACTGTCTGATGGCAAGGTAAAGTGGTGAAAATATATTAAATATAGTCTAGACTTAAACTGTTGCTGAATTTTTTAGATGGGCCCTTTTAAAGTGCTGCTGCCGATGACCATATCCACAGCAGTACTTTGCCTAGCTTCCTCGACTATTACTCCTGCTGCTTCTGCAAACGTGGGCATGTTGACTGTCATCTACTATGTAAAACACTGTCAATAAATACCTCATACAACCTCACTTCAAAAAAAAAAAATTGGACTATCCCTTTAATATACACTATCTTCATCGCTTGTCTCTTCTAATCTTCACAAGAATCCATTGACATGAATTAAAACATGCTAGTGATCGTTTCCTGCACTTTAAACGCTTCCCAACACAGTTACTGTAGGTGTACAGTTCTTTCTGGAGTATCAGGATCTTGTACAGTCGAGGAGCAATGGGTGGGGTATCATGAAATGCTGCCAAGAATGCAGACAGGAACTTTGAGGCCGGACAGGCCAGCATGGCCAGATGGCCTGAGACGGTGGTTGAGAAAACTCTGGTCTTACCTGCTGATTTTGGAGTGAACTTGTCCCTGTTGGCAGCGCACACGGCCAGGAGCCGGTAGCCCAGGTCCAAGTCATAGCCCTGCTGTGCTGCTACACGGCTGACCACCTGAATACAACGACAGCATGAACACTCAGTCAGGATAACGTCAGATATTCTGTTCTATTATGGTCTGAGACTCACTCCTACTGAGGAAATGACTAAATGATTACTTAGATAAAGCATTTTTTAAAAGACAGATATGTTATTTCTTGAAAAGCGTTCTGACATTACATAAATATTACGATACTGTAAGGCTACATATAGGTCAAAATAAAGATAAGAGGTCAATGAACGCATTTTTGAATACTGACATTACTGCAGGAAAAGGTGCTTCATGGATTTGTGGATAACTGAAGAATTCATTTCATTTGAAACTGACAAAAAAAACATTAGTCTTTCCAGACAAGGTTTTTGGAACTTCTTTTTTTTTTTTACTCATTTGTTATCTTTACTCTCCCGTTTTATTCTATCTTTATTCCAAGACAGAAGGTCACAAAAACACCAATTCCATTATCAGCTAAACAGCAGAGATGAGCAGAAAGTGCTCAGAGAGTGCATACCTCTTCCAAGGCTGCACAATCTTTTATGTGTGTTAAATTATTTTCAGAACAGAAAAATTTAAGCAGCATCTGCATTTAAAGGTGGGGTAAGCAGTTTATTTTTGGTGTCATTTGGCAAAAATTCCATTGTGACCTCTCAGCATAATGTAATTCACACACATTCAGTGTGAGAGAAAACTAGACTTTTTCTCCTCATCTTGGGTCTCTTTTCAGGCTTTAGAAAATCTCGTCAGTGACGGGAGACTTTGACCATTCACAGGCCTGTGATTAACTGATTTTTTTAAAATTCATATTCATACCAAAAAGCTCATGACCTCATCTTATCCCGTGGCAAAAGTTTTTAGCAAATTTAATAAAATATGAAATTTGTAATCTAGTTTTTAGAGATGCAAACTAAAAAACAGTAATACAAAAGACAAACAACCAGGAATGGATACGTAATCTCCTTGGCCAAAGGTATTAAATGTATTAAAATAGTTGATTGTTTATTCCTAGGTCATAAAATACTGACACTTTGGCTTGGTAAAGTGTTTTGAACACAACGAAAATAGGAGACAAATATAGATATGAGCTGCAATGAACAAGCTCCAAGCAGATCACGAAAAATTGCAAAAAGTCCATAGATGATACTGACTCACTTTTGAGATGACTGGCCTCTGATGGGGTTCGCAAAATAGGAGTTTCATTAAACTGATTTGATTAAACTGATGAAAGAATTTTGAGTCTACATCACACCATTTTCGAGATAACTGTGAAAATGTTGCGCCACCTTGAGGTCAGTGAGTGCCTGAGTAGTGGGTGGACTTTGCACCAGACCTGACATTTTGAGGAGTTCTTGTTTTACAGTTTTTGCTACACGAACACTTTTAGTGGAGAAAAATAATGACAAACAAAAGAGGAAGTATTATTGTATTCCGACCCAGAGTTGGGTCAGAATACTATAATACAGAATACAGAAATATAGTCAGTTACTGAACACAAATTACACGACATTTTTTGTAATTACTAATATTTTTTCATAGGGTTCTTTTTTGTGGAGCAGTTTTCTAAGAAACCCTGTATGTCAGATGCACTGAAAATCCTGCGTAGTACGCCTTTAAGAGAAATACATTGAATACACGCCCATTCTGGCAGTGAAATCATCAAAAGTACTTAACATTTTGTCTTGACATTTTCCCAGATCCTGACTGTTACATAAGAGCGAATTTTGGCAGCATCAAAGACGCAGTTTAACTTAAAGGATAAAGTCGGTACAAGTTTATCAGTTCCATATGAGTCGCTGGACAACAGACGAGGAGAAAATGTGGCCTCCGGTGCGGCGGTGCCCACTGAGAGGAAGCATTAAGAGAAACATCCACATGCCACAGGAGGTGATGTAAATCACCCTTATGTGGCACACGTTGCTTTGATTTACCATCGCCATTATCAGCTCAAAGAGACCCGCTCAAGACATTTAGACCTCGAGGACATACTGAGACCTGTGTGGACCAACGTGCCTCACTTGAGACAAATTCTTCTCCGTGCCTGCATTTTCATAGCCCGCTGTCACACTCTGAAGTTCAAGACAAGCCCTGAGGTAGTACAGCTGAACACTACTGCCTGCACCATATCATTATCTCCTGTAAGTATAGTCTTGACGTGACACCAAAACAGAGTATGTATATCTGGCCTTTATTTATAGGAATCCCCCATTAAGAAGAAGATATATGAGTATAGGCTGTCTAATTAGAATCTAAACTTGTGAGGGGCATTTTGCTAAATGGTAATTTCAGTGTAAGAAGTTACAACAAGTACTTCTAATTTCAGGACTTAAATTGTACACAGCCAGTGCAGTTGTGGTGGCGGATTGTCAACCAAACAGGAGTCAATCATTCTTCACTGCCACATTGCTGTCACGAGGCAACTTGTGACTTGTGGCATGGATGATTAACGTGAAGTTAATTTGGTTGGGATATTTCATCTTTCTAAAGAAAGCCAAGCTCACAAGCATTTCAAATTTTGTTGGACCCTCTCCTTGACATAGAAAAAAAATTGCAACTATCCTCCAACTAATATCTCGAAACAACACATTTATGGCAAATACTGGGCTGTGACCGTACCTTTGCAGTCAACATCGATGCATAACAATCAACTTTGCAAGTATAAAGAAGCCTTCTTTAAACTAGCCTACAAAATAGAAATCAAGTCTCTATGATCCACCATAAAACTACTAACAAGACTACAGCCACGTTCACAGCTCTGTGAGGCTGTGAGCTAAATGCTAATGTTAGCATGCCAACATGCTCACAGTGATGTTGCTAACATGCTGATGTTCAGCAAGTTTAATGTTGAACATGTTCATCCACCTCAACATAGTGGCATGCTAACATTTACTAATTAGCACTAACACAAACGACAGTTGAGGTAGATGGTGTTTCATTAGCCGTGCTGGTTTTTGGTGCTTTAGGAATGAAATGTTTCAACTTAAATTCATGACATGATTTGTTTATTAAGTGAGCTTAAAGGACCAGTGTGTAGTATTTAGTGGCATTTGTACATCTTATACGTTGGACCTTATTTGTGCAACTCGATAAATTCAGTTTGGCTAGTAAAAAAGCCCACTAAGGTAAACAAACATGACTTTTTTTTAAACTAGGATAAAAATCAGGACACTATGAAACACTTAAAAACTAATTACAAGACTACAGCCATACCAGAAGCTCTGTGGGGCTGTAGCCTACATAGGCACAGCAATGATTTGAGCTAAATGCTGACACTAGCATGCTAACAATGTTAACATGTTCATCCACCTTAGTTTAGCGTGTTAGCATGCTAACATAAGCACTAAACATAAAGTGCAGCTGTGGCTGCTGTTGTTAGCCAGGGCATATGTTTGCTAATTTAGCTTAGCTAAAAAATAAAACTTTATTAAAAGCAATACAACTTGAGAGATTCTCATTAAAAGTTATTGAGACAATAAGAATGATTCTGTTTACATCACGGTGGAGCTTCACTTGGTGGTTGCACCGTTCACAGAGGCTCATACACAGTTTGCAGTTTTTTTCCTTGTTGTGCTTCCTTTTAAGATTGGGCTGCTCCTTGAAATAACCAAAGCCATTGTTTTCTCCTCACAAATGTTTAAGATATATTTGTGAAACAACCATGAAGCCCACTTGGGACTTCAATCAGACGTATTTACTGCCAGCTCTATCTGAAAAAATAGACTGAATATCTTATTAGGAAACATCAGTATTGAAACAAGTTTCACGGTTTAATGCAAAATGGTGTTTGAAAATGATTTATCTTGCTTGAAAAATACAATGCAATCATTCTAAAAAAAAAGATACTATGACTATTGATTTTCTTTTTTTTGCAGTGTGCATACTACATAGTAAAAAGGGCAATTAAACCTCCTTTAAGATTGGATATGTTTTGAAGTGGCCTGATTTTTAGTCTAATTTCTAGAAAGAAAGTCAGTTTTGCTTACCACACACAGACAGACTGTTGTTTGGTAGCATGGCAAATTTCTCCTGATGACACAATATTTAGCTGTTTGTAGAAGATGATTTTTTTTCCACAGTGCGGCCACCTGTCTGACATCACCGAATGCCAGCGATGAGGCAGCCGTGAGATACAAACATGCAGGCAACAGGGTGAAGTGTTTGCCATTGCAGCCTGAGACCGGGTAATTTCACAATCACATCAGATTCTCTGTGCTCCCTCCCAGTGTGGATCACGCTAAGGTCTATACAACCCATAAACTAAAAGGAAAAGCCTTGAGATTTTCACGGCAGGAAACAAATTGAATTGGCGAAATGGAGGAAAAGGCACCTGCTGCTGCACATTAAAGCAGTAACACAAACAATCACTTGAATGGAGGGATGTGTCACAACGGTTTCACTGTGGTGCTCAAGTACAAATCTCTCGGGCTCCCTCGCTCGCTGTAGCCACGCTTTCTCAGCAGGGTTACAAATTGCACCCAACGGGAGCTATATGTATCTCTTATCTACTGCTGGAGGCAGTATGGAAATGTGCATGTTAAAGCACCGTATGGCCCAGGGTGACAGGCGAGAGACACATCCACAGTCCATCCATTGTTCTACCTGACTGTCTGTTCTGTCTCATGGCCCAAAATGTCCAGAGGACAGATAGTAATGCCTTCATTTACTAACTCTCCTGTTTGCATTGACACAGAATAAATTAGAGGAGTTTTTTTTAAGGAATACTGAACAAAATCTGCCAAATGCTCATCCCCTGTAGGTTTGAAAAGTGCCTCGTCTGAACAGTTTGTAGTTTGCTCCTTTGTGACTGATGGCAGCTGTAGTCAGCTTGGATTCAAAACAGTTACAATGGATTCCAACGGTGGCCGAGAGCCATGGCAAAAACAAACAAACAAACACACAAAAAAAGCACCGACGTCCATACAAACTTCTCAAAAACTAATCTGCCTATCCATATGGTTGCTTTGTTCCACACGCTCATATGTTCACCAAATTCTGGATAAATGAAACAACAGTTTGTTGCAACCAAAGTTAGCTGTTTAACTTTGTAATTTGTGACCAACGAGCTAACGTAACTTTGCACAAAGGTGAACAGCTAAAATTATGGTGTATAGGTTGTGTATCTATGTATAGTTTGGTTAAACAGCACCCTGGACACTGGATAATATGTTTCAAATATTACTTTGCCAACAATATACCAAAATATGGCTAAATGGACAGCTTCCATTTGTCGCTAGTTAGCTGATCTTTGTTGCACGTATCTAGCAACATTTGCTAATGTTGGTTATGGCTAACAACAAACAGAAGCTGTGTATTTAGTGATATTTGGCTTGAAAATATGAGTGTTGGACAGAGGAGTACTGAATTAGGGTTAGTCTGAGAAGTTTCTATGGACAGTTTATTCATTTTACAGTCATTGGAGTCCATTGTAACTGCTGTAATGTGTTCAAATGGGATTGTGTTGACCGTGTTTACAAAATGAGGCCATTTTAATGCCCCCCCTCATGTCATAAATCCAAGCTGCTGAAAGCTGTGTATTTTGGGTGTAGTTAACAACCAGGCTGTTAACACCATGCTGGATACTCAAAATGTTTTCAGTACTGTTTTGCCTAAAATTGACCAAAATATGCCTAAATGGACACCTTCCATCTGTCGATAGATGTTTAGCTTTGTGGTACATAACTAGCTACATCTGGTAATGTTATATAACAAGCAAAGGCTGTGTATTTAACCATATTTGGCTTGGAAATATTACTGTTGGATGGTGGACTATTGAATTAGGAAGTTTCAAACGTTTAAATGGACAATTTATTCCCTTTTTCAGTCACTGGAATCTGTTTTTACTGTTGTAAATTCAAGCTACTGTCCTCCATCAAGGAACGAGGTGCAGACTAGCTAGTATTGTATATCTAAACTTACTCTTACTCTTACTTAAAATGCATAATTTCAATGACCAGTTATGTTTGAATATCACCACACCAATCACAACACACCATCAGTTAGCAACTAATGTTTTGCCACTGTTAGCTAGCTAACGTACCCTCAGATGCAGTGACACAGAATGGATCAGTTTTTGAAATGAAAAAGTGATGTAGGAGACAACCCTGCAGCATTAAAAGCTCCAAAGCGTCTGCTGAGGAATTATGACCCTGAATACATTAAATTTGGATTCATGATGGCAGGCAGTGATGCTGAACTTAAAGTACAGAGTGTTAAATGTGGTGAAATCCTGTCACAGCCCAGTTTATTTTTCCTCCTTTTTTGTCCTGTTTTTTTTTACCATTTAATTAGGAAGGTGGTCCACAATTTTTAACCATTAGAAGTGGGCCTTAACTTAGACAAGGTTTAGTAGTTTCGTGTTGAAAATATGCAATAATTCTTAAAAAGTACTCTGATACATCTGATGCCATTTTGTCAAAAATCACTCTTTGTTTAACTTATATATCTCAAAACACTCAAGTCTCTTTTTTTTTCTCCAAAATGTCATGGGATACTAATTATTCAATTAATCAAAAGCCCCTAGGCATTTAACTAAGGGAAATTGTTAAGTGTATAAACACTGATTGCTTTGTGGTTTGAGGACGTTGTTGCACTCCTTTTCGTGTTCCAGTGTGCCGATTTCATGAGCCGCAGCACAAACTGTAACTGAAGTCACTGAGAGGTGACTGAGTCGCGGTAGTTTTCTGCGGAGTAAAATGCTTTTTATTTCCCAGTGACCTCAGTGAAGATCAGGCAGCTAAACATTAGTTCCCTCGTATCCCTGAGGGAGCTGTGGAAAGAGCCAATGCAGCAGTTGTTTTAGCGGCTCTTCCGTCGTCCTTGAACCTTCGAAGTGCGAGGCTGCTTAAAGGGGGTCATGAGTGGCTGCTTACCGTTAGGCATCCCATCAGGCTTTGCTCGAAGGGGCGCTGAAAGGCTCGGGGGTCGCCACACCAGTCCAGCAACTCGGTCGCTGCTGTTTGGAAATTTGCTGGATTTTGTAAGTGCTGGAAGGGAAAAAAAGGAAAAGTTAGGAATCATGTTAGAGTCCAGTAACATTCAAAGGTCACTTAGAAACACAATAGAGATAAATGAATATTAAACAGAATCAGAATCAGAAATACTTTATTGATCCCTGGGGGGAAATTGTTGATGTTACGGCAGTGGTGGAATGTAACTAAGTGCATTTACTCGGGTACAAATTTGGATTTGGAATCTGGAATTTAATTGACAGTGTTGATGATAGTTTAAGTCATTTTTCATGCAAGACCATTTTATGGTTCCAGCCTCTCAAATGGCAGGAATATTCCAATCAATCAATTAATTAATGCAGAAAACAATCAGCAGATTAATCCATAAAGAAAACCATTATTAGTTGATCAAAAATAGTTTAAAAATGAGCTCCACCTCAACAAAGCTCCAACAATAAAATCCTGCTTTTAGATTAATGCATGAGTCATAATAATCTAATAATAAAATATACTGTATCACAGTATAAGTGTCACATGGGCCATTTTTCTGCACTGAGTTCCTCCAGGACTTATAATAGAGTATTTTTTCAGTGTGGTATTTGTACTTTTACTTAAATAAAGGATCTGAATAACTCTTCCACTACTGATATTAAGTTGCCCATATATATATATATATATATATATATATATATATATATATAAAACTTGTTTACAGATTTATTCTGCCTACTTAAATGAAACTTGACACTTTCAGTTTCCTTTAACTAAAAGTTTCTACATCTGCTTTTAAAAATCGGCTCTGAATATCTGACTTCTACATCTAAATAAATAAAAGGATGTAAATCCAAAAGTTATTTTGCTTCCTCCCAAGGTGGTAAATGGACGGTTAGACCATGAAGGAGAAAATCACTTGTCACCAAAACAACATCCACGCCAATAACGTGATGAATAATTAAAAGCACTCAGAGTGCCTTAAAAAGAAAACAGCATTTTTACGACCACATTTCCCAAAATGTATCTTATTACACTTTAGATGACTTATGTTGCAGGTTTAAAGTATTAATGCTGAAGGGGGCTGAAGGGGTATGTCCCCATTAGGCTTCACTCTCCCCAGGTTTTCTGTTGCACCGCCTCAACGCAGAGTGCCATAAATCTCCCTGTATGGCTGCATGAATGGCCCAGGAAGCCTTTATTTCACCAGCCGGCCCTGAGCTGTGCTGTGACTTTATCTGACAACAGGCTCCTTGACCTACAGGCACCCCTTTATGGCATTCATTCCCCAACTGGAGCCTGCAGCTCTGCTCACTAACCAACCCTGTTGTCTGTCTTGTTGTGGAGCAGCGAAGGAAACTGAAAAATGGACCACATCAGACGCTCGGTGGGTTATTTCTCCTCAAAAAGCTTTTAAACCTCATACATAGAAGAGTGGACACACCACCTCAGCTCTGCAGTAATCTATTGCCTGCTGCAGACTTGGGCTTGTGTATACATATCACTACTCTGAAAATGTAATTATTTATTTTTATATTACTTAATATTTTATTTATTTGTATTTTTTCTTTATATATTTTCCCATATATATATTTTCATATTTATTTTATTTTTAATTTATTTATTTATTTATTTATTTCTTTTCTTAGTTTTTAAAAAAATCCAGTTATATTTGAGGAAAATTAAATTATTTATTTTTAGTTTATTTCATCTTTTATTTATTTATTTACTTATTTTTGTTCAATTTGACTTTTTCCATATATATTTTTTCCTCATTTGTTGCATTATATTTTTTATTTATTTTGGATTTTTCAGTTAATTTTATTTTCTACTTTTTATATTTTAATTTTGTATATACACATATATATTTTTATTTAATCTTTTTTTTTCACTTTTTCCTTATAATTTTTTCCCCCTTATATCTGTCCTTAATTATTGATTGATTGATTGATTCTCTCCCTTCCCCTTATTTAGTGGTATTCAGATGTTTGTGGATTTTGAGTGAGTAAGTGATTACATGTGACTGTGGACACACCTCCAACACAGCTGTGGACTCTCATGTAATTATGGGCTGTATTTAAGCACTATGTCACTTTATGATTACTATGTCTTGAGAAGAGAGGTCCTTGTGACTGAAACCTGTGCACTTTCTTTAATAAATCAATGCAGAGGTGATAAGTGTGACTTTTTTTTTTTCTTTGAGAGAGATAATGCACACACAAGCCTTTGCAGTGCACTTGAACAAACCAGGAACAAATGGACTCCCACTCCACAGCATCAAAGGTAAATAGAGAGGTTTGTCAGCTCAAAGTGAGCGGCTGCCTTCTTAACACGTCTGTGTGCTTTGATTTCACTGTCAGGGACGAGAGGAGAAGAGGAAGTGACAGTGGTACAGTCGCCACCTCGCAGTGCTTTTTTCTTGTTTGCTCTTTAGGGGGCAGCAGAGGTCAGGATTTGATAAGGCAGCTTTCATATCAATTTACAAAGCCAGTGTTTGACAAGGGCCGGATGAAACCAGTCTTGTTTATTTTATGTTCTGTCCGAGACTGTTACCCCCCCAGCACCCGGCCGGCACGTCTATGTCGAGGGGAGACGAGGACGAGACGTGGTGGGGTTACTGAGCATGTAAATTCTACTGGTGGATAAAGTCTCCTGGAGAAGCACACACATCCACAGATGCTAAATTTAGATGAGTCTGGAAGCGAGACAACACACGCAATCAGCACACCAAGGATGGAAAGGGGGAGGAGAAGGGGGGGAGGAAGGGGGATATGTAGCAGGGAGGGGAAAAAAAAACACACCACCAACACTTGGGCTTGAAGTGATTACTGTTCTTTGCACTCAGAACAATTGGTCCCACCAGTGTGGCTGTCACATGGAGGAGCTTGGCACTGCCACGCCACAGATGTTCCCCCTTCTCCGGCCAAAACCCACCAATCAAACCTAAACTAGTGGCCAAGAGACCCCTCACTCCCCCCGCCTCCCCCATCCCCGTCCCCTGGGTGAGAGTGATCCTCCAACATTTACACTCCAGTCAAACCTCGGCCCAGTTCGAGGAAACAAAGACGGACGGGGCTCGCGGCGTCCTGAGGATACAGCTTTCTTCAGATACAATCATCCACTGTAGTCACGTCTGGAAATGACTTGATCTGCACATCTGCAGCTAAACTGAATGTGACAGTGCACGCGATTTGGCAAAGACTCCCCCTTCCCTTTCAAAATCACAGCTTTTGGTTTTGTCGCTGTTGTTGTTCTACATTCAGCGACGCCCCAGAGCACTGAAAACATATTAATGGAGACAATTAACCCTGGAAAGAACATAGCGGCAGACAAAAAAACAGCTGCATAGCCTTGCAGTGCAGCAGCAGTACAGCACAGAGAGGGTTATTTCAAGTTTATCTTGAAATATTGACGCTTACAGTCTGAGGAAGTGCTCCTGCAGACGTTAGGCGTCAGTCTACTAACTCTTTATTTCAAGAAAGTTTCTCATTATTTTGAGATTCTAACTCATTACAATGACTTGCAGGATCTTTATTTCACTCACATTGACAGATATGGACTTCCATAAAACCATGTTTATGAAGTTTACACAGTTTATGAAGAATTTGGTTAAATTATTGTTAATAAATAACATTATCTCACAACAAGATGTTACTGTAAGAATGAAACATATTAATGGAGAAAATTAACCCTGGACAGAACGTAGCGGCGAACAAAAACAGCTGCATAGCCGTGCAGTGCAGCAGCAGTACAGTACAGAGAGGGTTGTTTTCCAGTTTATCTTGAAATATTGACGCTTACAGTCTGAGGAAGTGCTCCTGCAGCGAGAGGAGAGTTCATAGTTTCCGCCAAACCCCTGTACGTATCAGCGAGTGGAGAGTCTGACAGCAAACTGGCTTCCCCACAGTGAGAGGAAAAATACTGCCTGTGAAATAGATACCAGCAGTATCTCCAAGCCCATCTTCCCCAAAGTGTTCACAACGGTGCAATTCCAGGCTGCGAGAGGAAAACAAACTGCCACTGAGAAACTGCGTGTTGGGGGTGAAATCAGATAACGGCTTTTATGTATCATTTTTTAAACGTCCTCATCTGGTTGGAGGTTAAACAAGCTAACATATTTATTTTGCTGTATCACTTTTTTAAAAGTTGTAGATAAGTTCCCTCGAGGGTATTTTGTACCACCTGCGCACATCATAAGGAAACAAACACTATCAGCATCATCTCGCTTTTTGCAAATATTAATGCACAAAACAAAGATACTCGATTTACAATGATGTAAGACAGCGGACAGCAGCAAATTCTCACATTTCAGAAGCTTTTGTTTGGCATTTTCGCATAACAAATTATAATTAAATTGATCGTTTATCAAAGTTGTTTCAGCAATAAATAAAAGAATTAATTTCATAAGCTTAAATTAAAACAAATACTAAATCATGCAGTGTCAGTCTTGTCATTGATCTCTACCTAATTATGTACTTTTTTTTATACTAATGTCAAAAAATGCAAATGTAAACAAGACATCTGATACAAATATCAAAATTATTGTGCAAGGGTGAAAAAGTATGGGAGCAAACCTCTATAAAACTTAAAAATAATGAGAATCTTTCTCAAAATAATGAGAAACCTTCTCAAAATATTGACTTATGAAATTATTTTGAGACACTACGCCATTATTGTGAGATACTACGCCATTATTGTGAGATACTAAGTCATTATTTTGAGATACTGCGACATTATGTTGAGACACCAAGTCCTCATTTTGAGAATGCTTCTTTATGAAGGGTTTGGTTAAGTTATTGTTTACACATCAGATTATTACAATTTCACATTAAGACAGTAATTTAAAAATTACCACCGTAATGATTTCTGATTTAACTTTCAACCCCATGATTCAATCAAGCTGACAGATTCCAATTTCCTCTACTTTATCATCGCGCTCAGCAGTAATTTATCATTTGAGCAACAAAATCAATTTGTTCCCCTGTCCGCTGCACTGGCTGGGAGTATTCAGACAGACATGTCACATCTTCCAGAAAACAACAACACAATGGAGGAGGCTTCATTTATATTCCTGCTCCTCGTCCGTATTGCCTTTCAGGATGCCAAATTTCAGCATGTGCACACTTTCAATTAAAGCAAACAGCTGGATTGGTTTACAATATTTCCTTAATTATTTTAATGGCTTGGATATTGGACAATGGGGAGCAGGGGGAGAAGATAGTGAGTTAATTGTTCTGATCTCCCCTGATGATCATCTTTGTGTGCGGGGAGGAGAATAGACGACCGGCTGAATGGGCTCGCTGCTAGTCTAATTGGCAGGACATAAATGGTATTTATTATGCGGGCCTTCCAAACCCTGATTGTCTGCGGCACAAAGCTGCCTCTATTAGCAGGGTGCTGGCTCTTACTGGTTGGTTTGAAATGACCCAGTGCTTAACCATTTATTAGATGGACTGGAGGCCTCCTTGTATGCCATGGATCTCTCTAATTGGCATGTTTACCCATGTGCTGCTTCCCCGGCCGCTAACATTGGGACGTGTTTGTTTAAATTTTTGCCTTGCGGGGGTTAATACATTTAACCCCGCGACATTTGAATTGTTTACACTTTTGTGTAAGACACATGCAAATCCCTCTTCCTGATCTGTGAACTTCGTTTACAGAATAATTCATGAGCTATTAGGAATACAGTGCATTAATAGAATCCAATTTCACCTCCCATACAACTAAAGAAGGAGTGGATATTGAATATTTAATCTCCTGCTGTGAAGAAGGTAACAGACTGAAGACTGAGTGTTTACCTCCCCACCTTATTACATCAAAGTCTCCACACTCTTACAAATAAAGGTGCTAACTAGAACCATAAAGGGTTCTTTGGTGTGTCCCCATAGGGGAACCCTTTTTGGTTCCTTTTTTAAGTAAAGGTTCCACTAGAAACCCTTTTAAAGAGTTCTACTTAAAACCCAACATAGAGGGTTATACGTAGAACCACCTGTGAAAGGTTCCACCCAGAACCTCCTATGGGAGGTTCTACAGATAAGCCTTCTATGGTGTCACAGTTCTGCCCAGAACCTTTTCTGGTGAGTCCATCCAGAACCTTTCCATCTTCCAAGGGTGCTACCATGAACCTTTTTATATTCCAAAGGTTTGATCTAGAACCCACCCAGAGAACCATCCCGAGAACCATTTATAATTCCAAGGGTTTTATCTCGAATACACCCAGAGGGTTCTACCAGGAAACTTTTTTATATCCAAGGGGATTTAACAGGAACCCATCCAAGGGTGTTCTACAGAGAACTTATTAATATTCCAAAGGTTGTATCTGGAACCCACCCAGGAAGTTCTACAGAGAACCCTTTTTATATTTCAATAATTTAATCTAGAACTAACCCAAGGGTTTCTGTCGAGAACGCCTTTTATACTCCAAGGGTTTTATCTGGAACCCACCCAGGGGGTTCTACTAAGAACCCTTTATATTCCAGGGGTTTTTGTCTAGAATCCACCCAAAGGGTTCTACCAAGAAAACCTTTTATATTCCAGGTGTTTTATCAAGGACCCATCCAGGTGGTTCCAACGAGAACTTTTTAATATCCCAATGGTTGTATCTGGAACCTACTCAGGAAGTTCTACAGAGAACCCTTTTTATATTCCAAGGATTTTATCAAGAACCCAATGGTACGAAAAACCCTTGATAAGCCCTTGACAGTAGAGGATTTCAACAATCCTTGAAGAACTCTTTCTTCCACAAAGGGTTCTAATGTAATGGAATCTAACGGAAGTCTTACAAAGAACCCTTTCTTTTAAACAGGGTTCTTCAGAAGCAAATAGTTCTAGGTAGACCTTCAGCTCTTCAGGAAGAACCCTTGTGGAACCCTTATTTCTAAGAGTGTACCTGAGGACATCAAAGCCTGTGTCTGCACACAGGGGCTTCCCTCTGTTTGCTCCCTGAACACTCGCCCTGTCTTGCTGTCTGCCTCACCTTGTCTCCTGCTCGGTAATAGCTGGGAACTCCCTGCCGAGGGTAAAACAATTTGCCACGTCCACACTTGTGTTTAAGTGCAAGCCCGCTACATTGTCCCAAAGGACTCCTGATGTACTTTTCAGGAGGTGGACCTCAGCGCACAGACCCCAGAAACAAAACGGGCCGTCAGTTAAGAGAAGAGATCAAAGGGAGAGCGAGACCTGTAGCCCAGGGTTACGCAAGTATGTCTGTTTAATTCTGCCAGAGATTCGTCCCGCAGCAAACGGTGGTGAGAGGAGAACAAAAGCACGCGGCTGGGAGTCAGCGGAGGTAGAGGCAGAAAGAAGGGTGATGATGGGGGAGGGAGGGGGAGCCTCTGCTCTTTGACCCCAGTCAGTAACCTGAGTCACACCACAGTCCAGATAATAAGACCCAACAGATTAGTCACTTTACTGGGGCCAAACAGGAAGACTGCGGCCATGACTGTGAGTGAGTGTACATGTGTGTACAAACACAAACCTAGACAGGGAAACCCAGAGTGAGAGTTGCAACTATAAAATGTACTTTTGTTCACTAATGTCGTCATAATGTAAATGTTATCATCTTCTATCAGCTTGATACAAAGCATAATTTTTATCTGATATTACACAAACTAATGATAAAATAATGTAAGTTACTGCATTACTAATACTTAGATAACATTACGTATTGTAATTTATTTGTTTGTTTACATTAATAACAATTGACTAAGTTTAATTAACCATTAATTTACCATTTATTAAACATAGTTACCATAAAGTGCTGCCGTTGCATTGGTGAAAGTCTTTTTTTTTTAAAAGGCGAGACGGTTGAAAAAGACATCAGCTTGAAAGCTTGTCAATTTTTCTCAACCCACTGAAAACCTGAACTCAGTTTAAAAGATAAAATCACCAAAACTGGATTCATTTGTATTGGGATTGTTGTTGACATCACATCTCTGAGGAAGAAGCACTAATATCTTTTAATGGAGCTTGTTCAAGCAGCGCACTCAAGTCCGATGTAATAAAACGTGGCCTCAATATATATATTTTTTCTCTCTATGCCCACTCCGGAGCTCTGTAGATTTCCTCGAGAGCAGGGAAAGCTCCCAAAGCTAGAAATAAAAGGTTGAAAGAAGACATTTTCTTCTGTAGTTTCAGAAGAATCTTTATCAGTTTTCTTGAAAATTTTTACACCTTCATTTTTTTTCTCATTTTGAATGTAAAATCTAGTAAAAAGTTTCCCAAAATGGAAATTTAGAGCTGCAATGATTTGTCAATCAATCAATTAGTCGATTGAGAGAAAATTAGTTGCCAACTATTTTGATAATCAAGCTTCTTAAATGTAAGGATCTACTGTTTTCCCTTGTCATTTCTGGTAAAAATATAGAGTCTTTGAGTTTAGGACTGTTGGTTGAACAAAAGAAACACATTGAAGACATTTTATAGACTAATTGTTCAGTTGTGAAAATAATTGGCAGATAAAACGATAAATTATCATTTTTTGCATGCTAAAATAAAGTACCAGTACCTCAAGATTCTACATAACTACAATACTTGGTTGGCATAAACGTGCCACATGTGATTTATGTGTCAAACCTTCACGTAATAATAAACCAGACATCTGACAGGACTCTGTGTCTCACCTGTTTGATACACTGCAGACGGTCATTGGTCTGCTGTATGTGTCTGTCCATCGACGGAATCGAGTTCATGTTGATTGTCCCTCTTCGGCCTCTACCTGCCAGCCATTAAACTGGAGCGTTCTGCAACAGAAACACAGACAGACACGTGTTAAAGCTCGCTTCTTCCCAGGGAAGCTGCCAATCCCATCACCACCAGGATATTGCAGTTTAGTGTGTGTGTGTGTGTGTGTGTATGTGCGCGTGTGTGGGGCTGTGAGCTGAGCAGGGAAGATATTGATTTGGCAGGTGACAAGCACCTCAGAGAGCCCCAAAGGATGACATTCCTCTCAGCTCCTGTGACACCCTTAACAAGCCCTGGCGCTTGCCCCGAACGCTGCCATACACCTTCGGAGAGGACACACTGGATGGCTTAGAGAGGATGTCTGACCATGTTTAAAGCACCTCGGGGTGAAAATGAACAGAGGTGGAGGCACACACACGCACACACGCACACACGTACACACACAGTCTGCTAGTCTGTCAGCATTATCTCAGAAAACTGCATGAAACCCTTCCATCCTGGCCTGTGAGAACATTAACTTGGCATGTGGCTCTCTGTTTACATTACTTAGCCATTATGTAATCTTTGGTTAACAATTATCTGTACCCTGGGCCCAGACATGCTCTACATTTCATTTCTCTCCCTCCTCCTCCTCCTCCTCCTCTCACAGCTCTCCAGCTACATAAGAGTTCCTCTAACAAAACCCCTTACAGCGCACTATTGATTTTGGAGCAGCAGCTTATGGAAAACCTCTTTCTCTCACTTTTTCTTTTCTTTCTTTCTTTCTTTCTTTTTTTTTTAACCAGAGAAATAATTTTTCACGGAAGCCAAACAATGGGGCGGTGATCTGACATGCTACATAACATTATCACAAGTTAAAAAGTATTACAAGCTACATTAAAGGTTATCAATTTTGCCCGTGGGGCTCTGATTTAATGTTGTATTCAACATCAAATAAATATCACACTCGACGTGCCGACTATAAGTCATAGTGACCTGCAGCTTCATGTGGAAGGGTGAGTGAGTTAAAAAGCTCATTTACACTGTAAAAAATCTGATTGAGTGGAATCAACTTAACATTTCTCATTAACCTAACATTAATGTACACATTTTATTTCTTGCTAAGTTAATTAAACTTAAAATTTCTAGTGTTTATTTTCTGAACGCTTTGGAACTTCTGAAGTTTTTCCAAGTTAGTGTTTTGAAAGGATGAGTTGAATGAATGCACTGTAGAGTTCAATCGGCTTATTCAAATAAGTTTCTAAAGAAATGTGATCAACATACTGGCAGACTCATTAACTGCCGCATAAATATTTATTTATTGCTAGTTTAATTAAACTAACTTTTTAAACTAAAAACAAATTATTTTGTACAACTTAATATCTTAAGCTTATTGAACATGTTTTCTCAAGTACAACACAATCAATTTGTTTATTTTGCTAAAAAAGGTCATTTGTTTTGATCATTACAAAATTTCGTCAACTTGTCTCTTCAAATTCAGTCAGCTTAAAATTGTAAGGCCACCTGAACACTTATTTTTTACAGTGTATATGGGTGTTGGTGGAAGGCGCCCTCCCTCCCCCCTCCTTCTTCACCCCTTACTCCTCCTTTATCTCCTCTTGTCTCAATCGTTCCTTCTTGCTACTGCAGGGGCATCTCCTCCTGCGGTGCATCATCATCTCTCACTCAAACACTCGCCCCCCCCATCACTCAGACCCCTCCCACCCCCACGCCATCTTTCTCCATTACCATCACACAGTGAGAAATTTCACTGCACAAAGTACCGGTGAGATGAGGGAATGAGAGAGCGGGAGAGAGGAGGCAGCATGCTGCACCATACTGATAATGCTCACTTAGGGGTCTCTAGCTGGATTTAACGGTAGGGCCAGTAATCTACTCCACTAGACAGCTAAAGAGCTTTTATGCTACCTATTGGAGCTGCTCATGCCTGTACTTGAGAGGAGAGAAGGGCACACTAGTGCATTCCTCTCCATAAATTAGAAAGCTCATAAAGAAAAGAGACATCGGAGGAGTTTTTTTCCACTCCGGCTCTCTTTGCAGATGGAAAGTATTTGTTTGTTGACACATTTCTGACGTCTGCACATAGAAGGACTTTTGAGACTTGAGGGAGGTCTGGGCTCAGGAGATGAACACCTTAGTGACTTGGCAGGATTATTTTATGAATATTTATTTTTTATAAATTTTACAGACGGGGTAATTTGAAAGCATTTATATGGATGCACATTTCCGCCACTGTGATGAAGGAAAAAAAAAAAGGGTTACTATCTCAAAATTATGAGTCAGGATCTCAAAATAGTTATGATGTCAAAATATTTAGTTAGTATCTCAAAAATAATCAGACTTAGAATATACAAATTCCTTATTTTGAGATATTAAATCATAATTTTGATACATATATGATGTACAGGATCTGATTATATTCTAAGAAATTATCTGGGTAAAAAGGTTTATAACAAAAAAAACAACATAATAAATAAAATATTTGAAAAATGCGTCAACACCTCCATTAAGAGCATACAAATATAAATTGAAGCTGTTGTGTTTTTCAGTACTCATCACACAAGAGGAAAACGATGTTATGTCCATGCTCTGGCTTTCTTTACACCCCTCTGCTGTCCGCTGCTATAACACTCCCCTCAGTCTCGTCTCCATGCCAGCTGATACTGAGCTGATCTTTTGGCGAGGGGACGGCCCTGGCCTGGACCACCGTGCCCCTCAGCCACCAGCAGGTGTCTCCCTGGCCCTTCAAAGGCCTGGCTAGTGGCACAAAGAAGGCGGAGCGGTGTTGCTTTAAGCCTTTACAAGCTCTACAAATCCTCAGCTGCTGCTTCCTAACAGGGCCCACTCAGCCCGGCACTGCCTGTCTGACCTTGTGGTTATTGATGAGCGAGTCGACCTGCTCTCTCCCCGTCTCTCCTCTTCCCTCCTGCCCTTCCTCTCCCTTTTCTGCCTCTTTCTCTCTCTCTCCATGTCATCTCTCTTACCTCCAACAGTGAGTTAAAATGAGGGGAAAGAAAAGAGGCTGGGCTGCCTTTCACCACCCCTGCTTTTTTTCTGTTTAAGCAGACATCGTAATGATACTTCTGACCTCCTCGTGCTATAAAAACAGCCTGCGTTCACTTCATATATTTACATTTATTTCCTTCCCCGGATAATTCTAAAAAGTATGAGATGACAGTGCTGGGGAGTAATTTAATTTTCAGATATTCACTTGTTCTAATTAAACACTAGTCCTTTGTTATATCTTTAATGACTAACAAGAGCCAAATTAAAGATTAAACCCACGATGCTGTGGAGATACGACAACAGATGCAATTATGAGCCTTCCCCCCCTATTTACATGCTCTTTTATATCTTACAGATGTTATCATTTATTATTATTTTCTCTGCACCATTACCTAATGTGAACTTATTTGCCTTGATACAGCTAGTTAAACCCAGAAATCTGTACGCTTTTGAGGGGAAATCAGTGCAGATGCATGTGGTACTTGAGATTAAAGGAGCAATATGTAGCAATTGTGCATCCAAAAATGAGTACTGCAACCCATAGGTGGTATATTAAATAGGCTGAATTCCTATCTGTGGTTGAAGCTCTGAAAATACACCCTCTAGAGTTGGAGTTCAGTGACTGCCTGTCTTACTGCCTGCCAAACTCCATTAACGTATTGCTCAATTTAACCATTATAAACATCTACTTCTTCTAAAAGATTTCTTACAACTCATAAACAGTTCTCATTCAGTGAACATTCTGCATTAATTTGAACTCTAATGAAGGTGAAACGGGCAAACAATAAAACAAGTTACTGGGCCGGAATTAAAAAATTACGGAAGATGTTTTCTTAATCTCTGGTGACATATCATGGTCATTTTTTATTTAATATATTATAGATTTCTCCTTTAAATTACTAAATTTCACAGCAGGCGTTACACAACAAGTTGAGAGCTGTGGATTCCTGCACAACAAAAGACACATGAAGAAGGGGGGTGGAGGTGGGATGGGTAGTGGGAGGGGAGGAGGGAGACCCGCTTTCCTTTCCTATTCAAGGGGGAGCTAAAATATATGTATTGAGTGGGAGCTGTAATAAAACGAAACGGGTGAGGAGATGCAGGCTGGGAACAAATATGAAAGGCAGTGGAGGATGGCGGCAAGGTGATGGAGCACCACCGGAGGATTGGATGAAATTATCTCTTTATAATCAGGGGGCTTCTGCATGGCTGCCTCCTCCATTGCCCAGTGACAGATGAGGCCTACCTCTTCAAATGGGCTTTTCACAGTGCTATCAGCCCACCTCTAGGGTAAAACAATGTTTTTCTTCCCCCCTGTGCCACCACTTTAAAAGCTTTGTTTCCACGCGGCACCCCGCGGAGGACAGGATTGTCTCCCGTCAGGCAGGGTCCATGTTTGTCTCATTACGTGATCATGTTACATAAGTGTACCTTGAAAAGGGCTGCGGATTTAATTTGATGACAAAACTGTGCCGCGGCGGGGACTGCAAGACGGTGACGCTAAATAATGTTGAATGAAGACACTAAAGCAGAACATTATCTCCAGTAAGTAAGAGGGATTGCTTTTTGAACTGTCACAATCGCACAGTTTGGAATCTAAACATTATTCCAGACACCCAAAACCCAACCCTGCATCTTCAAAGAGAGTTTTCTAGCCTGCTAATGTAACGTAGACGAGTTGTGCGCCTCTGCTCTGCAGGATGAAAACAGTCTGAGGGGGAGAAGAGTAGACAATGATTAGCTTTATCCCACCATCACAGCAGAACAAATGGATCATGAACCCTCGCCGCTTTACACAGTCTCTCAGCTGAGCTGTCAAGGCACAGGGAAGTGGTAAACAGATTTAATTTATTCATATAAATGGCTTGTGAACCAAAACAGTCAGGCTACTCTGGGGCCCAGTGCTGCTAAAAGGATATTTCCAGTTTATTATGACATGGGCCTCATTTTCAGAGTTTTGGTCATTGGTTATGATAACAGTGTGCTCACTAAAGATCTGAAAACACTGTGACAAGCAACAAAGTCCGACAGGGCAAGAAATTAGCCGTCAAGACAACCAGACAGGTAGTAAACAAGTCAGTCACAATAAGCTGAACACATTTTTGAGAGGAGGGAGACTTCATATAAACTGAACTGATGCTTTAAAGGAATAGTTAGGATTATTTGTGGGGTTGTTTTACCCAAGTTTGGAGAAGCAGAGAGGAGTACAAGGACAGATGCTAAGCAGTGTGCTCCTGTGGACAAAACATATTTTAGCTACTTAAGTCCCACCTAAAAAAAAAAAAATTAGTATAAGTCTAAGTTTACACTACATATTTTCACTGTTTTACTTTGCTGTCAGACAGCCTTTTTTGATGGGAAAGTGACATTATATAAGCCAAATGTTGCTTTCTCCTGCTCAACCAAAAATCATTTTACCTTGCAGCTGCTGGTGTATTACGGCCACGATCGGTTGGTTTGTTTGTGTTATTGTGTGAGTTTGATGAATTCAGACTAACCTTTTAAAACACCCATTGAGACAGCACTAGAGCAGTGATGTCCATGTTTGCCGAAGGAGTTTGGTTGGCATGGAGAAAGAGATATTTGGCTTATTTAATGCTGGTTTCCCATCAGAAAAGGCTGGCTGTCTGACGGCAAGGTTAAGTGGTGAAAATATTCAAAACATAGCGAATAGTTAATCTGATACCAATTTTTTTTACTGGGTAATACAGTGACTATGGAGACTTACCTCATACAACCCCACTTCAAATAATCTCAACTATCCCTTTAAGGGAGACACACAGTTATTAAATAAAGACACATTTCCTGCCTTAAGACGGACTCAGGCGAACTATTGTACACAGACAGAGAGTTGTCAGGTGACTGCAGGAGTAGAGGGACGACGAGCCGCGCTGGCCACCATCCCAACCACACACACACAGACACACACACACACACATATACAAACAGATCTTCTCACCTTCCCTTGAGTGCTGGACCGGCATCATGATACCATAACAACACCCTCAGTCAC